>CM049577.1:1839883-1927383 GCA_027123335.1 Amphiprion clarkii | reverse complement strand
TTAACTGAATTAGTTGGACATGATTAGGAAGAAGGAACACACCTGTCCATAGGAATGAAGTCATCATTATTTCTACAGCTTATTTAAAACATTTAACTAGTTTTCAGTTTAGTTCAAAATTCTATATATATATATATATATATATACATATAAATGGTGCTATGAATTAAGCTAGCAAGTTTAAATGTTGGTTTAAAGACCCTACAGTGTTATTTATGGTGAGTTATTTCTATATTAAGCACTAAAATCCTATAGAAACTATAAAATACTTTACTGGACTCTAGTATATAAAAAGGCTGAGATCCTACAGAGATTTTCCTGATTAATATTATAACCGTTCGGTGTTATTTTTTGAACACAATCATAATGGTATAAGGCTAAGATTAAGAATATTTATAAAGATGAACCTTACTAATTAGATTTTCTCACTTTTCTGTGAGCTCTCAGCAACTTTAGCTTGTTTCTAATGCGAGTCACAAGACACAGCTTATTGATAAAAAAAAGATTTACAAAAGTGGCACAAACATGGATATAAATGCACCAAAACATCAAAAACCTGGATATAAACGCACCAAACGCGTCTAAATGAGCAAATACATGGAAAGTGAGTCACTTAAAGCAGCCAAATCCTTAATTCTGCAGAACTTTACAACTTAATACAATTTAAATCATTGGATTTTATCAAAATTCACCTAGTGCACAGTTGTTATGAACAAAGAAATGAGCTAAAGAGATCAAAATCCTCTTTAATTCCAGCCTGTGAACTGGTTTATTTCTGCCGTAAAGTTGGACCTTTTAACAAGGACCTCTATGGGGATTGATTTGCTTTTGGAGCCTCAAGTGGACATTCGAGGAACTGCAGATTTTAGAGTTTTTCCCTGTAGGTTGCAAGAGTACAAACGTTTTTCTGTTGAGAAATGTTTTCAATCGTTTCCAGTCTGGAATGTTGTTGTTTTTCCTTCATATCAACTTTTTTTCAGACGCATTTGATTTTGTCTGGAGATGAAAAGAGTGAAATATTTGGTGTGTTTCTCATGAACCTCTTCAAGTCTTTATTGACAAAACCAACTGAGAATAAATTGAACATTGCTGTTTCCATTAGCTTTCCCTTCGAGGAACTGCAGGTTTTAGAATTCACTCTGTAGGTTGCAAGAGCAGAAATAAACGAACAAGACTTTTTTTCTGTTAAGAAAAGTCTTCAACCATCGTTTCCAGTTGGGAAAGCTGTAGTTTTTCCTCTACATCAGCTCGTTTTGGACGTTTGACGGTGTGTCAATGAACATGTCATTGCCATCAGAATGACGAGTCATTGTGTCACTGTGTGTGGATCTGCTGAGTCATGCTGTCATTCTAACTGTTCTCTGGAGGGATGTTCTGATGTAAACTATGGCTGAAGTTTTGATGACAGTTATTGTGAACTGTAAGTTCCACCTGAGTGTATGTGGGAGATTGATTGCAAGAGACTGGACAAGATTCACATTTACGCTTTCACTGTTTGTACTCTAATTTGGTGACAGACCACATCATTGTGATACAGAAAGGAAAAGATGGCACTGCATAGCACAAAGAAAAAAAACTAAAGTAGAACTGTGAACATAGGACAATCTCCTCGGGGAAAACTGTACATTCAGTGCTGTAGGAATTCCAGTGAAGTCTTCCTACACCTCCAGACGTTCCTGTCTGCTGGGCCACAAATTCTCATTCACATTACAATGAATATCTTCTCTTGCGATGCAGTGTGGAAAGAATCTTTCAGAGCATCTTATCCAGCCTCTGCAGGCATCTGCTGTGGTGTCATCATACGCTGCATCCAGTGTGGCTGGAGATCATGTACTTCCCATCTCCATGCTGAGAAAAAATCCTCAATGGGGTTAAGGAATGGGGAGTAGGGTGAGAGGAAGTCCATCAGCATCCTGTTACCTGATGATGTTGGAGAGATGGAAACTGACGTCCAAAACTATCACAAACTTTGGCAAGTCATCTCCAGTCTGACTCCTCTTCTTGTTCAGGCATGAGATCCCTGTAGAGAGTGTCTGTATTGGTTATGTTCCCCCCGTTGGCCTGGCACATCAACTGTAGCTCTGTGGCTGATGATATTTCCAGCACACCTTCTGCGTTTCGTTAGGGTGAAGCCAGGCTCATCCATCTAGATGAAGGTGTGTGGTGGTTCGCCTGCTTCCAGTTCCATTATACACTATATCCAGAAGACACAACATGAGTTTTATGAATTACAAGCATTTTCATTTTGGACAAGATACAGTTACATCAAATGTATACAGCACACATTGCATCTTCTTTCCTACAGCCAGAGCAAATGTGTAAAGGTCACACTTACTGTACTGTATACCACTATATGACGTTGTAGGGTTTATGTGCGGTACAGTTACTGCATGCATACAGGGGGTCCTCAGTTTACGACGTCCTCGACCTATGGTATTTCATCGTTATGTCGGAACCGGTTACATGGAACTAGTTGGCGAGCTTAGTGGACAAATATGTCGTCACGCGGTGCTACAACACTGCTTTGTTTGAATTTGTCGGTTGTACAGTCATAGATGAAAGTATTGACACCCTTCAAATTTTTCCAGAAAATGCACAATTACTCACAGAAATTGTTGCAATTACAAATGTTTTTGGTATATGCGTGTTTATTTCCTTGATGTGCATTGGAAAAACACAAAAAAGCGGAAGAAAAAAGCCAAAATTGAAATAATTTTACATAAATCTCAAAAAATGGGTCAGACAAAATTGTTGACACCCTCAGCTTAATATTTGGTTGCGCACCCTTTGGAAGAAGTAACTGAAACCAATCGCTTCTTATAACCATTAACAAGCTTCTTACACCTCTCAAATGGAATTTTGGACCATTTTTCTTTTACAAACTGCTCCAAGTCTCTCAGATTTGAAGGGTTCCTTCTTGCAACAGCAGTTTTGAGATCTCTCCATAGGTGTTCAATGGGATTTAGATCCGGACTCATTGCTGGCCACTTCAGAACTCTCCAGCGCTTTGTCTCCAACCATTTCTTGGTGCTATGTGAGGTATGTTTTGGGTCATTGTCCTGCTGGAACACCCATGTTCCTGACGCAGACCCCCTGAATAACATGCTTGGAACAGGGCGAAACCCTGATGAACATCAGCATTATTACATCAAGTTGTAAAAACAGGGCAACAAAATCTTTTATCTTCCTGTAAAATGACTTGTACATGCATGAAAGTCATTGGTTTTCATGACTTCTATGAAAAACTGATCAATATTGTGACACACATAATGGCTTAGTTTACATTTTCACAGGAGTTCCGACTTAGGGTGAAAATCGACTTGCATTAACCTGTAGGAATGGAACTCTGACTTCGGTAGAGGATCTCTGTACATGTTTTACCTGTAAATACTGACAGCACAGCTCCTTCAATCTTTCACCATTTCTTTCAAATGGAGCAGTATACAACTGCTTCATACTCATTTGGTGTCTTTTCAGCACCCTGTCAATGGTTGAGATGCTGACTAGATGTCACACATTGGAATACAATGTTACAATGTATGGCAATGGAAGGACAAAGAATTGAACGGGGTCAACACTATACCACCCCCAGTTAAACAATTTGCCAAAAATTATTAAATACTGTCATTTCAGATATTGTAAGTGATTCTGACCAGTTTTCAGGTCGTTCTGAGTCACTTTGAACAGGCTTTTAACTAATTTTGGATGTTATGGCCTAACTTGGACATGTTTCAAGCCATTTTGGTCAAATTAAGACTATTTTTATGCAATTTCCACAAATTTTGGATGGATCCACAGTTATTTTAGACACATCAGATTCTACTGATGTTAGAGCCTCAAAAGTTGGTGAAATGTCGACAAAAGAGTACATTTTAGTATGTGTATATACACACACACACACACACACACACACACACACACACACACACACACACACACACACACACACACACACACACACACACACTGACAGGAACTTCATGGACACACTATACCATCATCAGTTAAACAATTTGCATTTTCTTTAATTTTGTAAGACCAAAAGTTATTCAGTATTGTCATTTGTTATTGTCGTTTTTGGTCTGTTGAATTTTGGCTATTCATCTTGTTTAGATTAGGCTTTAAACTAGTCACATCATACAATCAACTGCTGAGACTGATTACTAGATTTCTTTTATTCAGAGTCACTGAATAACTTGTCTGTTTGTGTGTAGAGGTCACAGTCCAGTGGAATCAGTGGTTGGGATGCTGAGAGTGATATAAAGGAGAGGTTATTACCTCCTAGCAGCACAGCATCAGTCCTCTGTTCCACAGGAGACATCAGGAAGTCAGTCTTCAGTTGGACAGGACGTGTTCGAAGGATGGATTCAGTCTTTTCTCTCATCGGATCCTCTATTGGCTGGGATTTCAAAAGCCTGCTGCTCTTCACAGTAGTCTTCATCATTGCTGCAGACTTTGTGAAGTTCCGTCGGCCAGCCGGCTTCCCTCCAGGACCGTGGGCTCTTCCAATTGTAGGCAGCATGTTCTCTCTGGACCACACCAGGATCCATGTGGTTTTCACTCAGGTATTGTTGATGCACACTTTGGTTCTGTTAAAGAACGCGTGGCTTCTAGCTGCTGACGTGCTCTTGTACTCCGTTGTGGTAAAAAATAATACCAATAGAGTCTATAATTACAAAAGTAATTGTCCATACTCATAATTATGAAGGGATATAGCAAATCCATTCATTTACCGTCTGGAGTTCATCAATATCAACGAAGACCAATGTGTTCCCAATGGTCCACGCTACGCTCAAAAACCATAGACCTCCCGTATGCATCACACCTGTGTCAATTAGTGTGGCCTTTAAATAAACAGGTATCTAGGTCACAGCACCACTCAGTGGTTGCTGATTGAAATGGCTCCAACAGCTATCAAACAATCGCACAAATATGAACAGGTCAGCTGCAAAGACCAAGTGATTAGATTTTGGCAATGAAGCGGCTTATCGTGTGGAAAAAGTGGTTCAAAATTACTTAAAATTTGCCCAAAATGATTCAAATTTGTCCACAATGACAAATGATTGTCATGTGACTGAAAATTTGTCCAAAATGACAAAAAATTGGTCCGAAGAATTGGTATTGGTTCAAAATTACTCAAAATTTGTTCAGAATGACAAAACCTGTCCAAATTGAAATTAGTTGAAACTGGTCCAAAATTAATTCAAAAATTTAAAAATGACTCAAAATTGCTGTGAAATGACTTTGTGGTAAAGAAATGATTCAATCAACCTCTGGCAGGATTTCTCTTTCTGGTGTTTGATTTTATGCGTGTCCTTTCTTTCCTAAATCCTCCCCCAGCTAGCAGGAAAGTACGGGGACGTGTTCAGCGTACGGATGGGCAACAAGTGGCTGGTTGTGTTGAACAGGTTTGAGGCTCTGAAAGAAGCTCTGATAACGAAGGGGGACAACGTGGCACACCGACCAGATCTTCCTATGGTGCAGGATATATCAGCTGGACGAGGTAAGAGGACTAAACGGACACACGGATCAACAAATCCTGGGCATTTCCAGCTGGAAGCCTCTCCTAACTTGTCAGTCTTGTAGATGCGTTGTGGAAGGATACACCTTTATTTTGTTCCTAATCTGTACTATGTTTTGTTTGTTTGTTTTTTCAAATTTGCGGTTATCCTTTTAGCCTGAACATGAATCTGTAAAGGGTCATTCCAGAACTAAATACACAGGAAACTGAAATCCAAAATGGCTCAGAATATGAAGCCAGAATATGACGACATATGTTTATACCAACTTTAACAGCTGCATTCATATAAAAACGAGGATTTCACAAAGTTCTTTGACAGACCTTTAACACCACATTTACCCTCTAATACTACATTTACTCTCCAATACTACATTTACTCTCTAATACTACATTTACTCTCTAATACTACATTTACTCTCTAATACTACATTTATCCCTTAACACTACATTTACCCTCTAGTACTACATTTACCATTTAACACCACATTTACCCTCTAATACTACATTTACTCTCCAATACTACATTTACTCTCTAATACTACATTTACTCTCTAATACTACATTTACTCTCTAATACTACATTTACCCCTTAATACTACATTTACCCTGTAATACTACATTTACCCTCTAATACTACATTTACTCTCTAATACTACATTTACTCTCTAATACTACATTTACCCTCTAATGCTACATTTACCCTCTAATACTACATTTACTCTCTAATACTACATTTACCCTCTAATACTACATTTACCCTCTAATACTACATTTACCCTGTAATACTACATTTACCCTCTAATACTACATTTACTCTCTAATACTACATTTACCCTCTAATACTAGATTTACCCTCTAATATTACATTTACCCTGTAATACTACATTTACCCTGTAATACTACATTTACCCTCTAATACTACGTTTACTCTCTAATAGTACATTTACCCTCTAACACTACATTTACCCTCTAGTACTACATTTACCCTGTAATGCTACATTTACCCTCTAATACTACATTTACTCTCTAATACTACGTTTATCCTCTAACACTACATTTACCCTCTAATACTACATATACCCTCTAGTACTACATTTACCCTGTAATGCTACATTTACCCTCTAGTACTATATTTACCCTGTAATGCTACATTTACCCTCCAGTAGTACATTGACCCTCTAGTACTACATTTACCCTCTAATACTACATTTACCCTCTAGTACTATATTTACCTTGTAATGCTACATTTACCCTCCAGTAGTACATTTATCCTCTAGTACTACATTTACCCTCTAATACTACATTTACCCTCTAATACTACGTTTACCCTGTAATACTAGGGTGTACATCCACCACTGAGACAGGCAAACTAACAATACCATTAGGGTCATTCAATTTTACATCCCACCCAACAAATTTCCAATAATCCACATACAAAATACTAAAACATACAGTAGTTGTGTAAATGTTCTTTTCCTGAGACCAAATCAAAAAAAAAAAAAAATGGAGAAAAGAATGTCTGAAATTTCCCCCTAAAATGCCATTTTTCTCTTGTCCCACTCAGCTGATGACCAAATTGGATCTCAAATAAAACGGTTAAAATGAAATTTAATTCTACTTTTTTGGTAATGTTTTTTTCATTCATGTCTCTTGTAATTGTGGGAACATTTTTTTTAAATCATCATAATATTTTAAATAATAATTATTCATGTGTCCCACAACATGTTAGCAGAACCTGTTGTCGTTTTGTCTCATTTCTGTTGTTTTGTTTTTGTTGTTTCCATCCTCCAACAGTTTTCCTATAGAATGGGTAGAGCAAAGCTATGTCCTCTCTTCTATTTTTCCATCTTTTCATCCCATTGTCAGCCTTGATTGAATGTCTCACTCTACCTCATATTATCAGGATCAGACTAATTCTTTGGACTGTTTTCCATCAGTCAGTTTGTCCTCTTGGTCAGCAGTAACAGCAGCTAAATATCTAGCTTCTACTGCTGAGAAAAAGATCACATTAGCATGGATTAGCAACCCTGTTACTGTGATTAGAGTAGGGTTAGCAAACAACACAGAAAACATGGAATAAAAATGCTGCCATTGATGTGGAAGATGAGCCAATCAATACCTATTATTGATGAATATGGAGCAGAAAACTGGAAAAGAGAAGGTTTTTGAATGATCCTTATATCCTTCAGGTACTGACACAATATGTGTCTCACATTTTTTGGACTTTGTCCTCCTTTCTTTGTAATTGTTGTAGATTTCTAAAATAAAGGAAACAGATTGGGTATTTGTCAAGTCATTCTGTTTGGTTCTTTGCTGTTACAAAGTCCATAATGGATTGTTCTTTTGTAAATATCTGAGGAGTTTGCTTCAAACTGTGTATTTTCCGGTCAGGTGTTCTTTTTAATAGCGGACCCAAATGGAGGGAGCAAAGGCGATTTGCACTTTCAACCCTCAGATATTTTGGATTTGGAAAGAAGTCCCTGGAGCCTGTCATCCTGGATGAATTTAGACACTGTGCAGAAGAGTTTAGAAGCTTTAAAGGTACATAACTAAGACACAGTGATATATTTATGATGAGCAGATGCTCGACTAATGTTTAGTTTTCTCTTCACTTGTGAAGGTAAACCGTTCAATCCACACTTCGCCATCAACAACGCCGTCTCCAACGTCATCAGCTTCCTGGTTTTTGGTCGTCGCTTTGAGTACAGTGATGAGAAGTTCCAGGAACTGTTGGGGATGTCGAACGATGCATTCCAGATTCAAGCCTCCTTTTGGGCTCTGGTACTGCAATTTTTCAATATTCTGTGTTAGATTGTCAATGCTTCTCTCCTCACTTCATTACAACTCCACCAAGGAACATGGCAGAGTTATGGGACAATGGGCGTACATTTGTCCATCTGTTAGCAGCATTACTCAATAACGAATTAATGGATTTGGATGAAATTTTCAGGGAAGGTCAGAAATGACATAAAGACCAAATGATTAGATTTTGGCAGTGATGCAGCTTATAGCCTGGATCCATGGATTTGACTAAAAGTGGTTCAAAATTACATAAAATTGGTGGAAAATGGTTTCCAATTTGCCCAAAATTATTCAAGTCAGGTCGGTCAGGTCTTGGTGCTCTGTTTGGTTTAATCCTTCTCACATCATTAAGTATGTGGATGACACAAAAGTAGTGGGTCTCATTCGGGACAATAACGATCTGACCTACAGAGAGGAGCTGCAGCGGCTGGTAGACTGGTGAAGCGGCTGGTGGACTGGTGCAGCGGCTGGTAGACTGGTGCAGTGGCTGGTGGACTGGTGAAGCGGCTGGTGGACTGGTGCAGCGGCTGGTAGACTGGTGCAGTGGCTGGTGGACTGGTGAAGCGGCTGGTGGACTGGTGCAGCGGCTGGTAGACTGGTGAAGCAGCTGGTAGACTGGTGCAGCGGCTGGTAGACTGGTGAAGCAGCTGGTAGACTGGTGCAGTGGCTGGTAGACTGGTGAAGCGGCTAGTGGACTGGTGAAGCGGCTGGTGGACTGGTGAAGCGGCTGGTGGACTGGTGAAGCGGCTGGTGGACTGGTGAAGCGGCTGGTGGACTGGTGAAGCGGCTGGTGGACTGGTGCAGCGGCTGGTGGACTGGTGCAGCGGCTGGTGGACTGGTGCAGCGGCTGGTGGACTGGTGAAGCGGCTGGTGGACTGGTGAAGCGGCTGGTGGACTGGTGAAGCGGCTGGTAGACTGGTGAAGCGGCTGGTGGACTGGTGCAGTGTGAACAATCTGCTCCTGAACGTCGAGAAGGCCAAGGAGTTAATCATTGACTTCAGGAGGAAGCAGTCCAGCCATTCACCTCTCATCATTGACAGTAAAGCTCTGGAGATGGTCAGCAGCACCACATTTCTGGGGGTGGACATCATGGACAGTCTGGACTGGTCATTAAACACATCATCACTGGTAAAATGGCCTCAGCAACGTCTGCACTTCCTGTGACGGATGAAGAGAGCACAGCTGTATCCTCCCATCCTGACCACTTTCTACAGAGGCACCATAGAGAGCTGCTGACCAGCTGTATCTCCACCTGGTTTGGCAGCTCCAGGGCCTCAGATAGGAAGCACTGCAGAGGGTGGTGAGGACGGCAGAGAAGATCATGGGGACCTCTCTTCCATCCATCCAGGATGTTGCTGTCTCAGCAGGGCCAGCAACGTCATCAAAGACTCCACTCACCTCCACCATGGACTGTTCTCCTGCTCCCCTCTGCTCCCCATGTCATCCACTCCCTTTGCTTTGCCTGCGCAATGGCTTTTGCACACCTGCCTGCTTCCTCTTGCTACTGTACTTCCTGCACCACAAGTTTGCGTCTTTAGGATGGAGTGGCCTTGTTCCAGGCTGGGGTACTGGCCCCAAGGCCAAGACCACCTCTTCCCTGCTGCACTTGGCCTACAATGTCCCTATGTCTGAGTGCTGCCTTTGCCTGTTCTGTTGCCACTGATGGGATCCACCTGCCCCCAGTTGTCAACTTTGGGGCAGCTTGAGCTATGATTGGATCACTTGAATCCTGTAGCATCGTCTCCATTCTTACTTTGGCGCACTTGTACTCCTCAGATAAGCTGGAGATGGGCAAATCTGAATTCCTTTGCCATAGAGCCTAATACTGCTGAGGCACCTGGGAAGGCCAAGCCATTTCCTTGCATAGAAGCTAACTAATCTCTCCAGCTTTTCCACCATAAAGACTGGTACTTGATACAGGGTTAGTGACCACATGAGGTGTGGAAGTAGCCCAAACTGCATACATCAGAGCTTCAGCCTGCCAGGAAGCTGGGCTCTATCAATGTTAACTAGGTCACTGGTTCCCTTTTTCCTTAGCTGGTCTACTTGCTCTTTGTCTTTGAGGGATTCATCATACCATCAGCCTAGGCTTTTTGCAGTCTTCTCAGAGACACTTGGAATAGTCAAATGCGAAAGTGATGGTCTGATAGTTTCCCCTTGATGATGGAAATGCTTCTGGCTTGACCCTCATGCGAGCCAGTTCGATGTTTTCTTGCAACTTACTTGGCAGTCCAACAGTGCAGGCCTTGGCTGTGGTGAGTGTTGTGAGGTCATCCATATAGACTCTGACTGGCCGCAGCCTCAGTCCAGGTCTTATTCACTGTCCTCCGACCAACCAACGAGATGCCCGAATGATCACCTCTATGGCTATGGTGAAGGCAAGCGGGGGAGATGGTGTAGCCGGCTGTCATTCTCACCTCCAGGTGTTGCCATGCTATGGTGTACTGTGCTGTTGTAAAGCAGAGCTGAACGCCCTGGAAGTACACCTTGACAAGGTTGGTAAGAGCTGCTAGGACCCTGAAAAAGTCAAAGGCAATTAAGAATAACAAGACTACCAGTCTGGCTCGTAGGAATACTGGGACTTAACTGGGGGAACAGAGGAGAGGAATCCATATGAAGGGGCAGGGAAATCCTGGGCGTGTGGTGTGCCGGGTGGCTGAGATGTGGGCATGGCGTGTGGCGAGGCGGGTGGCCGAGAGGAAGGGCTGTGTATGGGTTGGTAAAGTGGATCCGGAGACGCAGTGCAGGAGACGAGATCCAGAGAAAGCCAGGGGGAAGCGGTGGCAGGAAACAGAGTCCAGGGGGTGAATTCAAGCAGGCGGGAGTGCAGACTGGAAAGGAGCAGAGAGGCAGAGTTAACCAAAGTTTGCAGGAATGTGAGGGCTAGACTGAACCATGCACAAAACTGACTGTTTGTTTACAGTCTGGTGTTGAGTAGAAAGTGGCGTCAGTCTTTATGGAGAGAGTGAAGTGGCTGATTAAATCACTCCCACCTGCCCGTGGTCTGCTCAGCTGATTGAGGATGAGGCACATGCACCACCGAGGAGAGGGAAAGGACGGGGAAGTGAGGATACTGCCACTACTCTGAGCCTGCAGCTGCGGGCGTCACATTTAAAAATGGTTAAAAATTACCCAAAATTGGTGGGACCGACTCGGTTTGTGAAGAAGTGGTTCAATCCGGCAAGAATGAAGGTTCTAAACTGGTCTCCCCAAAGTTCTGACTTAAACCCATCAAGAACCTGTGGACTGATGAAGAAAAAAGTCTGAATCTGCAAGACAAATTTAGTTGAACTGAACCAATTCTGTCCACAGGAGTCAAAGATAAACCAGAAGACCTTTTATAAATCTATGAAAGGACTAAAATGCAGGATTGTTTTTATTGTGGAGAAGACATGTGTATTTCAATGATTCCAGAGTTCTAGGAGTCATGATAAACTGAAGACTGTCATCATAAATATGGTCTCCACCAGTACAGTAAACTTTTGTTCATGCCTGTACATAACACATTTAACATCCTCAGATGTGATGATGCAACAACTCAAAAATGATCCAAAGTGACAAAAGATTTCCAAAATGACTAAAGAGTGAAACGAAATGATTTAAAATTTGCTCAAAATTGATTAAATGGCCACATTCTATGATTTCTGCCACAAATTTTTTTCAGTATGTCATCCATCAGAATTGATAAAATGTCTGAGCAGCCTTGGCGGAGTACTGCGCTCTGCGTGCCTTCCTTGTTCCATATGCGTTGTTTATTTGTTTGTATGTCTTTTGTATTGATCTCCAGTGTAGAAAGTAACACACATCCTTTAGTCCTTCTTCAGTAGGTGTGTCCACATGTCTGCTGTTGGAGTGAGGTTCAGCCATCGTTCTTCAGTTGTTTTCTGATAACTTTATTGTCCCGTCCTCCTCCTCTGTGCAGCTCTACAACTCGTTCACTGTGCTCATGAGACATTTGCCAGGCCCACATCAGACGGGCAGACAGATCTGGAGGAAGGTGCACCACTTTGTCCGTGAAGAGGTGAATGAGCATAAACAGACCTGGGATCCGTCGGAGCAGAGGGACTTCATCGACTGCTACCTGAAGGAGATCCAGATGGTGACTGACATTACATACAGAGCTCTGTTACAGATGCTGTGCTCTTTAGGAAGCTCTTGTAAACATCATATCTGCTTTTTGTACATCTACATCAGAATTATCTACTGTTTGTTTTACTGGAATAATATTTTACTGTGGCAGAACTACTGACTTATGAATGGTAAATAGTGTCACCTTTTTCTGTTTCCTGTACCTTACAGCCTTCTAAATGTTAACAGCTCTCCAGTACCAATTAAAAGGTCTTTAGATCTCAGTGAAAGTTAAACTCAAACTTGAGATGTTAAAATATTGATTTATGAGAGGGCTGCACAGTGGCTCAGTGGTTAGCACTGTCGCCTCACTCCCCAATGAGGATTAAACAGTGTACAGATGATGGACGTGACTGTAGTAACGCTGATTTTCTTGATTTATTCTGGAACTTTTAACGTTTAAATCTATTTTCAAGGGGAAAGCTGACAGCACCTTAGATGAGGAAAACCTGATTGTCTGTGTCTGGGACTTGTTTCTGGCTGGAACAGAGACCACAACCACCACCATGCGCTGGGCGTTCCTCTACATGGCCAAATATCCAGAGATCCAGGGTGAGAGCACAGACAGGTCTTTAACCCTTTAAGCGCCAAAGTCGCAATATTGCAACAAGAAACATTGTTGAACATAACAAGCCATAGCTGCAAATATGGTGCCTCATGTAGTTACGAATTTACACCAGGAGATGGCGGACATCTGGGACTTCAATCTGAGCATCATTTGTGGGCGTGTTTTCATTCAAAGTTTTGGAGTTTATAGAGTTTGAAAACTGCCCCCCGGTCGAGGAGATGAGGGTTGTAGTCGGAGCGCAACAGAGCGCACGACAGCGAGAGAAAACTCACCATGCTGAGAGGTCTGTTCACCGTTGACAAAGTACTTCGTCAGGTAATAGTTGACTCAGACTTTGAAGAGGGATATTCACCCTCTGATGAAGATGTTCAGTCGTCCAGTGAGACAGAAAGTGAAGCTGCGTCTGTGCGTAACGGCAGCGAGTCTGCACGCCATGACAGTCCACAAGCAGCACATACTGGAGCTGATGCTTTGCTTCACCATGTCCAGGGTGGCAGGAGGGCACGTGGTTGGTGTAGCGGGGGTGGCAGGAGGAGACGTGGTTGGTGTAGCGGGGGTGGCAGGAGGAGACGTGGTTGGTGTAGCGGGGGTGGCAGGAGGAGACGTGGTTGGTGTAGCGGTGGAGGACGTGGTGGTGTAGCGGGGGTGGCAGGAGGAGACGTGGTTGGTGTAGCGGGGGTGGCAGGAGGAGACGTGGTTGGTGTAGCGGGGGTGGCAGGAGGGGACGTGGTGGGTGTAGCGGGGGTGGCAGGAGGGGACGTGGTGGGTGTAGCGGGGGTGGCAGGAGGGGACGTGGTGGGTGTAGCGGGGGTGGCAGGAGGGGACGTGGTGGGTGCAGTGGGGGTGGCAGAAGGGAACACCACGTGTAGCAGGAGTGGTCAAATCACCGCTAATGGTGAGGTGGGTAGCAGGGATGCAAAAAAACGCGGAAATGGCCGCAGACGCGGGAGAAAATACACTGATAATAGCGGCGGAGGCCGCAGTGGCGTCCACGGCCCCACCGTAAATGACGATCATGATGGCAGATGATGGAAGAACAGTATCACAAGTGGATCAGACATTTAGATGAGCCTGTTTGGTATCGTGGAGACAGGAATCTGACAAATTCTGAGCCAAGCAATGCCATCTTGATCGATAAACATCTGTAAAAGTTATGTAATCCATATGTCCGCTGCCTGGTGATGCCATAATATGCAAATTAGATGAGTTAATTTACACCCATCACAAACTTTGGATCATACTGATGATTTTACTCATTTACAGTATGCCCTTATCTCTAATCATTTTCAAGTTACAACCTTTTGAAAAAGTGATATCAAAACTGAATATTTTATTGAAAAAACTGTAGTGCCTAAAGGGTGAAAACAAATGTGTGGATTATAATTTTATCAGTGTAAATATCCGTGTTTCCAATTTATATTCATCAATGTACGTGACCATTGAAAGTTTGGGGTCACCCAGACAATTCCATGTTTTCCAGTAAAACTCCCACTTTTATCCATGTGCTATCATAACTGCAAGGGTTTTCTAATCACCAATGAGCCTTTCAACACCATTAGCTAACACAATGTAGCATTAGAACACAGGAGTGATGGTTGCTGGAAATGTTCCTCTGTACCCCTATGGAGATATTCCATTAAAAATCAGCCATTTCCAGCTACAATAGTCATTTACCACATTAACTATGTCTAGACTGGATTTATCATTCATTAAATGTTGTATTCACTGAAAAAAATGCTTTTCTTTCAAAAATAAGGACATCTCTAAGTGACCCCAAACCTTTGAGTGGTAGTGTATGCATCATATATTTTCCAATGACTGATTGACATCTAGCGGTAAAATATGCCTTACAGTGCTTATAGGAAGTATTTAAACCCCTTGAAAGTTTTCACAACATGCTGAACATTGGAATCATTGGAGATCACTAACAGGCCAGTTGACACTGATGGTGACACTGAAACAAACTTGCGGCTAAACATTTTGTGCAATGATTGATCCACAGAGAAGGTCCAGGCTGAGATTGACAGGGTGATCGGACAGTCCAGACAGCCGTCCATGGAGGACCGTGTAAACCTGCCCTACACTGATGCTGTTATCCACGAGATCCAGAGGATAGGCAACATACTTCCTCTCAGTGTTCCACGTTCCACCAACAGAGACGTCCAGCTGGGAGGCTACACCATCCCACAGGTCATCCCTCAAACCACGTCAGCAAAACACCAGTGCAGTGTTCACATGCCAGTGTACATATTTATGAATGTTCATTATGATTCCTGTCAACAGGGAGTTACAATAATTCCCAATCTCACCTCTGTGCTGTTCAATGAGGATAACTGGGAGACGCCCTTCACCTTCAATCCGGGACATTTTCTGAACAAGGAGGGCAAATTTGTGAAACCAGAAGCTTTCATTCCTTTTTCTGTTGGTAAGGAGCAACACAGTCAGACGTTCTGTTGGTATCTTTACCAGTTTATTCGGGGACCCATCCCAACATGCATTGTTACTTAGGGGTCTTGTTGAGAGGATGATTCCAGAATGAACCAGAGGAAACCAAAGGAAAAAGGCCTGGATTCAGAAGTTCTTATTATCAATTACAAGGAATAATTCTTCAAGAATGGTCAACTGACAGGCCGCAAAGAAAAAGCACTAAATTAAAATTTTGGAATTTATGGTTATGGATACTATGTTTGACAGATCCCAAACACTGCACATAACACCATGAAGCATGGTGGAGGCAGCATCATGATGTAAGCATGGTGGTGGCAGCATCATGATGTGAAGCACGGTGGTGGCAGCATCATGATGTGAAGCACGGTGGTGGCAGCATCATGATGTGAAGCACGGTGGTGGCAGCATCATGTCGTGAGCATGGTGGTGGCAGCATCATGATGTGAAGCATGGTGGTGGAAGTTATTTTGTTTTTAATTAACTGACATTCCTTTAAAATTGTCGTATTAATGTGCACTACACTCTCATCCAGTAAAGTCAGTAAAACACTCGTTCTTTTTCCTGTCTCAGGGAAGCGTCAGTGTCTCGGGGAGAGTCTGGCCAGGATGGAGCTTTTCCTGTTGTTCACCTCCTTCATGCAGAACTTCATCTTCTCCATGCCTGCTGGGGTGAAGCCTTCAGTGGACTACCTGTTTGGCGTCAGTCTGGGACCAAAGGCATATGAAATATGTGTGAGCACGCGTCAAGAGTAGTACTTTTTTTTTTTTTTTTTTTAAAGAAGGAAAGCTGTAATCATGACTTTGTCCACATAGGGCATCTGATATATTGTTTAAAAAAATTAGCTGTGATTTTTCACGTTCTTTGCTTCATTCATGTTATTTAATCTGTTCATCTCGGAAAATAATAAAGCTTTATTCACCATCCATTTTGTTTTGAATCTCCATTTGGGAATATCACTAGTCAGTCTGGGATCATAATAGACTAAAGAGTTTGCAGCGTGGACTGACAGGAGAATGGCATCATGGGAAACGTTCTTTATTTTACACCTGAGTGGAGCTGAAACCAGAAATCTATGCTGGAATATGACTGGTACCTACTGAAGTAACATGAACATTTTTCCCCATTGGTATTATCTGCCCGATAAACATTAGATTATGAAATATATCTCTGCTTCTCGGATGTGCTTGGTCCATTCCTGTTCTTTTGTCTTTCCGTGGATCTAAAGTCCAGTTGCCTGCCATAATACAAGCCCCAGGTAAAACAGCAGGTCTTAGAAAAATGTGGGTCATGACACCTCTTGACTGAGAGATATAGGGCCTGACAGAATTCTACCTTAACACATTGTTTTGGACCAAGCAGCAAAGTAGGGACACAAGAGAAACTTTCAAATTTTAAGACTTTATTTTGCCAAAGGAAACTGTCCATAAAACAATCAGGATTGCAAAAGATGGAGATACATCAGCTAAGAAAAAGTATCAACAGAAATTCTACCTGGGCCCCTTAAATAAACTGAGCACAACAAAACAATAATAGAAGTATGAACTGAACAAACCTGACCTTCTGAATGACAAAAAGGAAGGGATACATATACACATAGGCTAGCCTACAGACAAACAAAAGGGGAGGTACCTATTCCCACACCTTTAAAACCCCAAAATACACCAGTCACTTAAAGACAGAATACAAATAATACCTATAAATACCCACACCACCTCCAAACTCAAACAAATGTACGCATGCTGCTTTTCTTGAAGCCTCTGCAATTCAAAACTCCCCTTTACAGCACTGGGAGTTGGCGCCTTCCATTTCCTGTCTGCCAGCATAAAAGGCTGTCTTAAACTCCGCCTCTTGCTTTTTGCCAGGAATTCAGCAGTATGCGGAGCAACAAAGAAAAAGGTACAACGTATTAACATTTCAAACCACTTTGATAAATTTATGATCACTAAACTTTAATAAAAATGTGTGCACTCAAATTGGTACCAGTATTAAAATGTAAATCAGAGAAGTTAAATAAACATCTTTCACCAAAAACTGTGTTGGTGGTTATTTGTTTGAAATGAAAAGAAACATTATTAAAACTGCATGGTGGCAATTGTTGATGGGTCCATCACACACCTCCTCCTCACTTTGAGCTCATCTTCTTGTGGTCGATGGGTTTCTTGGAGGAATGCTATATTAGACTCTAATCAACCATCATTGATGATGTGTCTCAGTGCATCCATGGATTTATCTACACACCTTTTAACTGGCTCGCCCAGTGACTCCCAGGGACAGACTGGGTGACCATGACAAGAAGATGCATCTGTGGCAAGGTCTGCAAGAACGATCAAGGCCTTAAAATCCATCAGGACTGGATGAAATGCTTGGTGAAGGAGACTGCAGCACAACGCACAGGACTAGCACCTGGTGAGATGCAGGAAGAGCCTGGCCCGGAGGCAACTCACAGAGCCCAGCACCTCCAAGTGCCCAGAACTCCAACTCCTAGCAGAGTAGTCCAGAATCATCGGATCAAGTGGCCTCAAGCAAAGCAGCACGGGCTGTGGCAACAGTTTGACGAAGATACATCTAGAATCATCAACACAACAGCAAAGGGAGACGTTGAAGGCTGACTCAAGAACCTGACCACCATCATCGCAAGCTTTGGGGCAAAGAGGTTTGGTGTTGAGGAGCCCAAACCCAGCAAGCCCGTTTACACCAACAACCACAGGGCAGACAAGATTCATCAGCTACGGAAAGAGCTACAGATGTTGGTAAAACAGTTCAAAACAGCAGCTGAGGAGGAGAAGCTACCTCTTGCTGAGCTCTGACATACCATCCAGAAAAAGCTCATGACCCTATGTAGGGCTGAATGGGACAGGAGATGGAGGATGGAGAGAGCCAACAAGCAAAGTTCCTTGATAGCCAACCCCTCTGACTTCACAAAGCGGCTGTTGGGACAGACACACAGTGGGCATCTTGATTGCGCCAAGGAGGAAGTAGACAATTTCCTGTACAACACCCTCAGCAATCCAGACAGAGAACAAGAGCTAGGACCACAGAGAACCCTATTGGACATGCCAGCCCCTCTAGTGGAGTTTAACACCTCAGAACCCACTTGGAAGAAAGTTCAGGGGGTAATAAGAGCAGCTAGAGCTAGCTCTGCCCCAGGTCCTAGTGGAGTTCCCTACAAGGTGTACAAGCGCTGCCCAAACCTCCTCAGAATCCTTTGGAAGTTGCCGCAAGTGATTTGGTGAAGGGGGATCATTGTAGACCAGTGGAGACAGGCAGAGAGCGTCTGGATACCTAAGGAGGAGAACTCAACCAAGCTGGAGCAATCCGATCCATCTCACTCCTCAGTGTGGAAAGAAAAGTCTTCTTTAGCATTCTGGCCAGAAGGATGACACACTTTCTCCTGAAGAATAAGTACATTGATACGTCAATGCAGAAGGGTGGCATCCCCTGAGTCTGGGGGTGCCTCGAACACACTGGAGTGGTCACCCGGCTGATTAGGGAGGCATGTGAGGGGAATGGAGACCTGGCAGTGCTTTGGTTGGTTCTAGCCAATGCATATGGGTCGATCCCCCACAAGCTGGTGGAGATCACCCTGGAATGACACCACATACCCTGCAAGACCAAGGACCTCATCCTGAACTACTATGGGAATTTCAGGCTGAGAGTAGTACCACAGTAGACAAGTCTGGCCTACCTGGCAGGTTCAAAGCATGGTTATACCAACATGGTATCCTGCCTCACATCCTCTGGCCACTGTTGGTGTATGAGGTGACTATTTCTACTGTAGAGACCCTGGAGAGAAAGATCAAATCCTACCGTCAGAGATGCATGGGCCTGTCACACAGTCTCACCACTGCAGCTCTGTATGGCAGAGGCAACAAACTCCAACTTCCTTTCAGCAGCCTGGAGGAGGAATTCAGGGTTTCCCGCACAAGAGAGGCGTTAGCCTATTGGGATTCATGTGACACCAGAGTTGCATTAGCGGGCATCGTGGTGAGGTCTGGCAGGAAGATCCAAGTTCAAGAGGGGCTGGAGCTGGCCAAGTCCCGGCTAAGGCACAAGGCACTTTTGAGCACAGTGGCCACAGTGGAGAATGGCTGGGAGCCATCCCAAGACCACGGTGCGACTTGGCCCAAAGCAAGGACAGAAACCATCTTGTCCTGGAGGAGGTGCGGGAAGGCGTTGAGGACTAGCAGGATGGTGAGCAGCGGGCATCTTATTGCGGCAGCAGGGGCCCTCAATGAGATGGGAAGGAGCGCTGGAGAGGATGCTGACCTGGAATGACAGCTGGAAGACAGAGCCACGTTCATCGTCCAAGCTGTATATGATGTGCTACCTAGTCCAGCTAACTTGCACATTTGGGGAAAGAGTGACCTTCCAATGTGTTCTCTCTGTTCAGGAAGGAGCACGCTGGAACACATCCTGAGCAGCTGCCCAGCAGCCCGTGGCAAAGGCTGCTACCGCTGGGGTCACAACCAGGTGTTAAAGTGTTGACAGTGGCCGAGACCATCTCCACTGTAGTGGCCAAAAACAAACACATCCACAGCTCGCCGATAATACCACGATTACAGCCAACACCTACAGCTAGCCTTCTCTCATTGGCCACAGACTGGGAACTGCATGTTAACTTGGACAAGCAGCTCAAGTTCCCAGATCATAAAACACCGACCTCCTTGAGACCAGACGTGGTGCTGACATCTGCCTCCTCTAAGCAAGTCCTCATACTGGAACTAACAGTTCCCTGGGAGGACCGCATGGAAGAGGCCAATGAGCGTAAGTGGCTCAAATACCACAAGCTCACCGAGGAATGCTGGAGGAGAAGCTGAAAAGCCCCCTGTGAGCCAGTAGATGTGGGATGTCGAGACTTTGCAGCCCGCTCCCTCTGCAAGACCTACACCCTGCTTGGCATCACAGGAGCTGTGAAAAAGAGAGCCATCAAATTCACCATAGAGGCTGCAGAGAGAGCCTCCAGGTGGATCTGAATCAAGAGGTCCGAGGAGTGGGCCAATGCTGCTGGGACACAAGTCGGGGTCTGATGTTGAGAGACCCAAAACACCCAATGATTTCAGGAAACATCACTGATGATGTGTCCCAGTGCATCCATGGATGTATCTACACACCTAATTCTTTAATCCTGTTCATAATGTCTGACTTTTTTGTTTTTGTAGCCCTCTGCAGTTCCAGGATCTAACCTTAAACTTTAGATCAACACACAATTGGATAAATGATTTGGAAGTTCCCCAAACAAAAAGAAAAAAGAACAGAAAGCTAAATTAAACATCTACACCAGGGCTATTCAATTAAAAATTGACTCGGGCTGGATTTTCAGACTAAGAACATGAGCTGGGCCGGACGTTTTTAGCAGACAGTGAGCAAAGTTAACCATTTAAAATGAACACAAACAGATAACAAACACGCTGGATGTTTATTAACGTATTGCCACATCCAAAAGGACAGAAACACAATAGAAGAGCAGTACTTAAACTAAACCTGTACTGAAATACTGCTTCTTTAAATTTTACATTTCAAACACACAACTTCAACACATTTTGATAGGTAAATATAAGCACAGGTTAAGGTGCATATGAACATAAGAACTAAGTGCCGATTAGAAACACCATCTTTTGTTTTGGTCACATCTCAAAGTGCATTAAAAAGTAACTTGCTTAACAGTAACTTTTCAGAACTTGAGAAATTTTTCTTCTTTTGAAATAACAAAAAACAGAGTTTGTCCCTGTCCATGTTTGGTCTCATCTGAGACAGTCACATCTTCAGTGCATATAATCAAAAAAATAAACAGTGGGCACAGTGATAGTTACTATCCCTTTGAAACGAAATAAAGCTGACATCAAAGTGATACTAAGTGAAGTAACTGTCAAAACAAAATGTCTTTCTTAAATATTAAACTTATAATAAGTGAACAGAAAATAGTCACATAAATACATAAAACTACCTTTAGTGTCTGCTACAGCTCGCTGCTTTGTTGCACTTACCATGTCTTGAAGACATCTGTGGCGACAACATCAACCCTGCGAATGTTTGACGTGTCAGACAGGGGTACCTGTTTGATAGCAGATGTCACACTCGTCTTAACTTTATCGTCCGTTAAAACTTCATCCACGACAGCCAACATGCAGTCCTTCACAGTTTCTGAGTCTGTGAACAGCCTCTTTTTCGTGGCCCTTTCCTGAGCTGTGCAAGTCCGCTTCATTGTAGTACAGCTCCGGTTGTAAGACGCAGTCAAACTCTGAATTATAGCCGCTCTCTCATGACATCCCTCGGGAAAGTTTGTCCGAAACGCGGCATGTTTTTCCAACGTGGTGTCTTTGGACATTATAATCTTTCAGCGCTGCAAAGCACTCGTTGCAGAGTAAACGCATTGGTTTGGCGTTTGGACTTGGTGGTAAATAAATAAATACTTGTCAGTCCACGCAGGATTAAACCGACGGTTTTCCTCGCCGATTTGTCGTTTCAGGATAGAAAAACACCTGCTGCTATTTTCGCCTGTAAAGAACTGCTAATGTTAACTTTTCAAACACGTCTCCTCAACACAATGCATTGTGGGTTAGTTGCTAGGTGTTGCATTCAATGTTTGCAATAATGTTGGAATTTTTGTAAGAACTTGTCAGTGTTACTGAAAGATGTTTTTCTGTTTTTCTCGGACCCAAGTCCCAATCACTCGGCAGTTGCTTTAGGGCCACTCGAGGATTGCTTTCGGGCCGCATGTGGCCCGCGGGCCGCTAATTGAATAGGGCTGATCTACAGTATGTGGACACAAAACCCTCACAGAGAGACAGATAAGAACAAAAAGCAGACACAAAACAATCCAAAATGAAAAAAATTAAGAGAAAGAACCGAAAAATTACAGAAGACAAATTGCTAGAAATGAGACAGAAAGCAACCAAATTTGACACAAAATGACTAAAACAAGACATAGAACGCTATAAAACATGACAAAACAACACAAATGGGACACAAAACTATAAGAGGAAACATGGAAATAGTTAAATATCTGTAGTATGTAGAGACGAAACCACCACAAATAGACACAAAACAACAACCATCATATCTAAGCTTAGTGTCAGCATAGAAACGTGTCCAGCTCACACAGGTGCCCATGGAAAGCTGGCCCATATTGCACAAAGGTACTTGTCTACATCTGCTTCACCAGTGCCATGTGAGACTGTTTTCTTTGGCAGCACACACCGTGCAGAAGAAGAGGTCAGCACTGATATCTGAAAAGGTCAATAAGCTTGTCTGCTCGAGCAACTGGTTAAAAGTAAACTTCATGAACCGTTTGACTGAAGTCACGTCCCACAATTTAACACTGATTTGAGTGACATTATTCAACAAAGAGTGTAAAAACGGACTGTTCAGTTAGTCTCTTCCAAGCATTATGGCATTCAGTTTCATAGGCTTATTCACTGGAGCGTTCCTTTGGCTCAGATGTTACATTACAAACATTTAACAGCCAAGCTGTGTAGGTTCCCTTTGTAGCAGACATTAACTCTTCTGTTACTTAATTCTGAAGTTCATCATGTTGTGGCTATACTAAACACTCCTTGAGATGTTTTGTACTCTGCAAATTGAGAGTCAAAATTAGGGATGAAGCTGAGATGTTTTCATAAAGTTTAGAAATCTGATCCCTCCAAGCAGTATGTCAAGCATTTTGCCCAAAAATACAATAATAGTATTTTAAATTTGTGATTAATCACGGCCTATTACTCCAATTAATCCAGTTTTTTTTTTTAAAGATAGATAGCTAGATAATGTTTTTTTTTCTTTTTTCCCACTATACCACCCCGAGTTAAACAATTTGGACATTGTTTATTTTCCAAGACCAATAATTATTAAATATTGTCATTTTAGACAACTTAAGTGATTCTGACCAGTTTTCAGGTCGTTCTGAATAATTTTGAACAGGGTTTAAAATAATTTTTAATATTTTGGGCTAATTTTGATGTGTTTCAATTCATTTAGCTCAAATTTCAACTATTTTTATGCAATTTCCACAAATCTTGGACAGATCCATAGTTATTTTGGACAATTATGATCTATGTCGAACAAGTTTCAAGTCAAGATATCTGGTCATATTTATTTATTAAATGTCGACCAAAGACTGTGTTTTAGTAGAACTATGGATCGATCCATATATATGTATATATATATATATATATATATATATATATATATATATATATATATATATATATATATATATATATATATATACATATATATATATATATATATTGTGATGGAGTCAGATCTGTTCTGTTTGTTGGTATTGCGCCCTAGTGGTTGTTTTGTGTACTCATTCATTTTTGTTACCTGAGGAAAAGAGGAAGTGAAGTCATGCTCATGAGGTCACTTCCTTCCTTCTCCTTCCTTGTCTTTAAAAGCCAGTCAGTGGCAGTCACACCTGTTTTGCATCTGTTACCATCCACACCTTCACAGTTTGAAAACGGCATCATCTGTAAGTTCTGTTTGTTTCTCATTATGAAAGCAGCACGTGTGTATTATTATTAGTTAAGAAATATTATTTCTGTTTATATACGTTATACTGATGCAATGTTTTGTTTATCTCTGGTTTGTTTGTAGTTTCACACTTTATCCGGATTAAACTACCCAACTCAACACATGGCCTGTTCCTTGGAGTTTGATGAGGAGAGTGTTTAGCTGCCTGTATAGCTGAGTAAATGTTCATGGGGACAACACTTAGCGAGGACAGAACATACATATGTATATATATATATATATATATATATATATATATATATATATATATATATATATATATATATATATATATATATATATATATATATGGATCCATATTTACAGGAACTTTATGGAGACACTACACCACCTTGAATTGAAAATGTTTTTTTTTCCATTTTCAAGGGTAAATACTGATTAAATATTGTCATTATAGACAATTGAAGTGATTTTGGTATCAAATCATTTTGAACAATTTTGCAAAATATTTTAACTAATTAAGCACATGCTTGACTGTTTTTGGATGTGATTGGTTTGAGAAGCAGCTTTGTGTGGAAATCCTCCGTTATCTTCATGTTTACAAGTCATCAGTTCAAGAGTTGTTAATTCATCAGATATTGGAGGACAATGAGAGGGAGACTTGGTTTTAGGTATGTTGAAGTTTGGCTATTAATCTGCTATATGTTTAGATTAGGCTTTAAACTAGTCACATCATACAATCAACTGCTGACACTGATTACTAGATTTCTTTTATTCAGAGTCACTGAATAACTTGTTTGTTTGTGTGTAGAGGTCACAGTCCAGTGGAATCAGTGGTTGGGATGCTGAGAGTGATATAAAGGAGAGGTTATTACCTCCTAGCAGCACAGCATCAGTCCTCTGTTCCACAGGAGACATCAGGAAGTCAGTCTTCAATTGGACAGGACGTGTTCAAAGGATGGATTCAGTCTTTTCTCTCATCGGATCCTCTATCGGCTGGGATTTCAAAAGCCTGCTGCTCTTCACAGTAGTCTTCATCATTGCTGCAGACTTTGTGAAGTTCCGTCGGCCAGCCGGCTTCCCTCCAGGACCGTGGGCTCTTCCAATCGTAGGCAGCATGTTTTCTCTGGACCACACCAGGATCCATGTGGTTTTCACTCAGGTATTGTTGATGCACACTTTGGTTCTGTTAAAGAACGCGTGGCTTCTAGCTGCTGACGTGCTCTTGTACTCCGTTGTGGTAAAAAAATAATACCAATAGAGTCTATATTTACAAAAAGTAATTGTCCATACTCATAATTATGAAGGGATATCGCAAATCCATTCATTTACCGTCTGGAGTTCATCAGTATCAACGAAGACCAATGTCTTCCTAATGGTCCACGCTACGCTCAAAAACCATATGCGTCACACCTGTGTCAATTAGTGTGGCCTACGTGTTGCTGATTGAAATGGCTCCAACAGCTATCAAACAATCGCACAAATATGAACAGGTCAGCTGCAAAGACCAAGCGATTGGATTTTGGCAATGAAGCGGCTTATCGTGTGGAAAAAGTGGTTCAAAATTACTTAAAATTTGTTCAGAATGACAAAACCTGTTCAAATTGAAATTGTTTGAAACTGGTCCAAAATTAATTCAAAAATTTAAAAATGACTCAAAATTGCTGTGAAATGACTTTGTGGTAAAGAAATGATTCAATCAACCTCTGGCAGGATTTCTCTTTCTGGTGTTTGATTTTATGCATCTCCCTTCGTTCCCTTTTGTTTCCAAATTATATTCATCAATGTACACTCCCTGTCCCCAAAACAGTTGCACTGTAATATTTCATTGGACTGTCTTCAGCTCTGAGAACAACACATGTTCACTGTGGCATCATTTTGATAAGCTTATGCAATGTCACAGCATTTATTTCTGTCCAGAGTTGCATTCATTTTCTACCAAGATCTTGTATTGATGATGGGAGAGTCGGACAAAGTCTTCTCCAGAACATCCCAAAGATTCTCAGTGGGGCTGAGGTCTGGACTCTGTGGAGGACAATCCATCTCCTGCTCCCTGATCCACTCATTCTCAATGTGAACCCATGAATCCTGGCATCATCATCTTGCAACATGTCCATGTCATCAGGGAAGATAAACTCCATTGATGGAAAGACCTGGTCATTCAGTATCTTCAGGTGTCAGCTGACCTCATTCTTTGGGAACATAACGTTGCTGAACCTGACCAACCCCAGATCATAACCCTAACCCCCACAGACTGGTAGGAACTAGCCATGATGAGGGCATCACTTCATCTGCCTCTCTTCCTACCCTGATGCCCCATCACTTTGGAACAGGGTAGATCTGGACTCATCAGACCACATGACCTTCTTCCATTGGTCCAGAGTCCAATCTTTATGCTACCTAGCAAACTGAAGCCTTTTATTCTTATTAGCCTCACTGATGAGTGGTTTTCATAGAGCTACACAGTTGTTTTTTATATTAAAACATGAATATGCAGGGCTGTGTTATTTTATCTGATTCCATTTTGTTGTTTTTCACGATTTTTCTTGACCTCAAGTAGGGCACACCAGTAAAATCACAGCATAATAACCTATAAATAACCATAACTCCAACTTTTTCCCTTTGTTTTAGTTCAAATAAGCACATTCTGAAAATGTTCACATTTAAGGAATGATCATCTTGAAATTTCTTCAGAAAAACAAGTTCAATTTCAACAGTATTCTGCCTCAGTTGACCATTTACATGTGCATTGCAACTGCCAGATCACAGTTTATCTACAAAGGAACAAAATATTCAGTCACAGCTGTCCGGAACTGAACCATCTAGTATTTCACTTTACTATCAAAACAACTTGTCATGGTCTAGAAATTATTTGAAATTTGCAGTGAATGTCTTGTCTGTAATTTTTACCCCTTACAAAGTCATCCATGGGTGGAAATGAACCATTCAGTGGGCTGGTTTTGGCCCATGGGTCGTATGTTTCACACCCCTGGTAAAGAATAATCGGAGTAGATGAGCCAAGGTGGGGACGTGATCAAGTACACCAGTGTTCCAACTGCACATTAACGATGCGTTCTCCCATTATTGGGAGTCCTTATGACCTTTGCGTACTTGGCAAGTAAGGACTTGTACAACGGCCAGTGCAGTTTGTGTGCTGTGAAAAACAGGTTGACGTTAAAACAATCGTTGAGCTAATTAGTTCCACGTGGACGGACCTTTTCCTCCCAGTCGCTTGTGCCCCCCTTGTCATGCCTCTGTGCGCCCCCAGGTGGGCGCGCCCACTATTTGAGAAACACTGATCTAGGGGATCTGGCATTAAGCCTTTAGCATGAAGTGTGCAGTGTACTGTGTCTACAGAAACATCAGGTCCTCTTTCATCCAAATCTTCCTGCAGGTCTTTGGCAGTAAGCCAAGGGTTCTTGCCCATCTGTCTCTGTAGGAATCTTGATGTGCTTCCCAAAAGCTTTTTTTTTTTTTGACCACGACCATCTAGTATAGCCACAGTACCGGTGGCTTCGAACTTAAGAATGATGCTTCCAATGGTGGGAACATTCAAGAGCTTGGATATCTTCATGAACCCATTTCCTTTCTTGTGCAAAGCAACTACCTCCTCTCTAAACTTCAGGGACATCTCTCTGGTCTTAACCATGTTGCTTGCAAGAGGCATATGGGGAGTACTGACACAAAGTGCACCCACTTTGTAGACATGAGTATTACTCAATGTTTCGCATGTGTCACCATTGAATTTCCCTCAAAATACATACATATATACATACAGCTGTATGGCATTTGAGTTGTACTGCAATTATCTGTATCTACCGAGCATTGTTTGTAGGGGGTTGAATAATTTTGCAACTGTACGAATGAATACATATGGAATTCTGTTGTAAACAAAAACTGTGAAAGTAGTCAAAACATGTTTTATATTTTACATTCTTTAAAATCGCCACCCTTTGCTTTGATTGCTTTGTAAAACCCCAGAACTTGTGACTGAAAGAGCACCTGAGTGAAAAGACAATGAATAATTGTTAAAATAAATGATTGGTTTGAGGAGCAGTTTTGAGTGTAAATCCTCCCTTATCCTCATGTTAACAAGTCATTAGTTCAAGAGTTGTTAAGTCACCAAATTTTGGAGGTCAATGAGAGGGAGATTAGGTTTTAGGTCTGTTGAAGTTTAGCTATTCATCTTCTCTGTGATTAGATTAGTCTTTAAACTTGTCACGTCATACAATCGACTGTGTTCCCAACTGCCGAGTCAGAGTAACAGATTTTTTTAAGTCAGGGTTACTGAATAACTGCTTGACATCACTGTTTGTTTGTATGTAGAGGTCACAGTCCAGTGGAATCAGTGGTTGGGATGCTGAGAGTGATATAAAGGAGAGGTTATTACCTCCTAGCAGCACAGCATCAGTCCTCTGTTCCACAGGAGACATCAGGAAGTCAGTCTTCAGTTGGACAGGACATGTTTGAAGGATGGATTCAGTCTTTTCTCTCATCGGATCCTGTATCGGCTGGGATTTCAAAAGCCTGCTGCTCTTCACAGTAGTCTTCATCATTGCTGCAGACTTTGTGAAGTTCCGTCGGCCAGCCGGCTTCCCTCCAGGACCGTGGGCTCTTCCAATCGTAGGCAGCATGTTCTCTCTGGACCACACCAGGACCCACGAGGTTTTCACACAGGTATCAGACAATCATACAGATGTTTACAGGTCAGCTGGCAAGATTTCTCTCTCTGGTGTTTGATTTTATGCGTGTCCTTTCTTTCCTAAATCCTCAACCAGCTAGCAGGAAAATACGGGGACGTGTTCAGTGTACGGATGGGCAACAAGTGGCTGGTTGTGTTGAACAGGTTTGAGGCTCTGAAAGAAGCTCTGATAACGAAGGGGGACAGCGTGGCACACCGACCAAATATTCCTATGGTGCAGGATATATCAGCTGGACGAGGTAAGAGGACTGAACGGACACACGGATACTACATTTACCCTCTAATACTACATTTACCCTCTGATACTACATTTACCCTTTAATACTACATTTACCTTCTAATACTACATTTACCCTCTAATACTACATTTACCCTCTAATACTACATTTACCCTCTAATACTACATTTACCCTCTAATACTACGTTTACCCTCTAATACTACATTTACCCTTTAATATTACATTTACCTTCTAATACTACATTTACCTTCTAATACTACATTTACCCTCTAATACTACATTTACCCTCTAATACTACATTTACCTTCTAATACTACATTTACCCTCTAATACTACGTTTACCCTCTAATACTACATTTACCCTCTAACTACATTTACCCTCTAATACTACATTTACCCTCTAATACTACATTTACCCTTTAATACTACATTTACCTTCTAATACTACATTTACCCTCTAATACTACGTTTACCCTCTAACACTACATTTGCCCTCTAATACTACATTTACCCTCTAATACTACGTTTACCCTCTAACACTACATTTGCCCTCTAATACTACATTTAGCCTATACTACTAGGGTGTACGTCCATGTCGACCACTGAGACAGGCAAACTAACAATACCATGAGGGTCATTCCATTTTACATCCCACCCAATAAATTTCCAGAAATCCATGTACAAAATACTAAAACATACAGTAGTTGTGTAAATGTTCTTGTCTTGAGACCAAATCTAAAAAATCTTGGAGAAAAGAATGTTTGAAAATATTTTAAAAATATCAAATAAGTCTGGAGTTCCCCCTAAAATGCCATTTTTTCTCTTGTCCCACCTCCCTGATGACCAAATTAAATCTCCAATACAACAGTTACAATTAAATTTACATCTCTTTTTTTTTGGTAATGCTTTTTTCATTGATGTCTCTTGTAATTGTGGGGACACTTTTTTTAAAGCAACATAATATTTTAAATAATTATTTTGCATGCAACGTGTGTCCCACAGCGTGTAAGCATAACCTGATGATGATGTTTTTGACTTTTCTGTCTCATTTCTGTTGTTTTCTGCCTTGTTTTCTTGAATCAATTTTATGTATTGTTTTTGTTGTTTTATGTCTTGTTGACCCTTATATCCTTCAGGTACTGACACAATATGTGTCTCACATTTTTTGCACTTCGTCCTCCTTTGTAAAAGGAAACAGATACTGTTTGGTTCTTTGCTGTTACAAAGTCCATAATGGATTGTTCTTTTGTAAATATCTGACAAGTTTGCTTCAAACTGTGTATTTTCCGATCAGGTGTTATTTTCAATAACGGACCCAAATGGAGGGAGCAAAGGCGATTTGCACTTTCAACCCTCAGATATTTTGGATTTGGAAAGAAGTCCCTGGAGCCCGTCATCCTGGATGAATTTAGACACTGTGCAGAAGAGTTTAGAAGCTTTAAAGGTACATAACTAAGACACAGTGATATATTTATGATGAGCAGATGCTCGACTAACGTTTAGTTTTCTCTTCACTTGTGAAGGTAAGCCGTTCAATCCACAACTCGCCATCAACAACGCCGTCTGCAACGTCATCAGCTTCCTGGTTTTTGGTCGTCGCTTTGAGTACAGTGATGAGAAGTTCCAGGAACTGTTGGGGATGTTTAACGATGCATTCCAGATTCAAGCCTCCTTTTGGGCTCAGGTACTGCAATTTACATCTACCGATTAGACCTCTCTGGGAAATGGTTTACCATTCATGTCAGTGAATGATCTGTTAAGGAACACGAGTGTAACACTTTTCAGTATTCTGTGTTGGATTGTTCATACTTCTCTAATCATATTTTCATCATCCCATACGCGTTGTTTAATTGTTTCTATATCTTTTGTCTTGATCTCCAATGTAGAAACAACAGTAAGTACATAAAGTATTCAGACCCCCTGAAATTTTTCACTCTTTGATACATTGCAGCCATTTGCTTTTCATTTTTTCCTCACTAATGTACATACAGCACCCCCAAGTGACAGAAAAACACACAACTGCAGACATTTTTGCAGATTTATTAAATAAGAAAAACTGAAATATTGCATTATCAGCAAAGATCTGAATACTTATGGCCATGTGATATTTCAGTTTTTCTTTTACTTTTATTTAAGTAACTTTACTTAACTAAAAGATTTTTAGCAAACAGTCACAATATAAGAAAGAGTGAAAAATTTAAAGTGGGTCTGAATACTTTCCGTAACGTCTGCAAAACATCCTTTAGTCCTTCTTCAGTAGGTGTGTCCACATGTCTGCTGTTGGAGTGAGGTTCAGCCATCGTTCTTCAGTTGTTTTCTGATAACTTTATTGTCCCGTCCTCCTCCTCTGTGCAGCTCTACAACTCGTTCACTGTGCTCATGAGACATTTGCCAGGCCCACATCAGACGGGCAGACAGATCTGGAGGAAGGTGCACCACTTTGTCCGTGAAGAGGTGAATGAGCATAAACAGACCTGGGATCCGTCGGAGCAGAGAGACTTCATCGACTGCTACCTGAAGGAGATCCAGATGGTGACTGACATTACATACAGAGCTCTGTTACAGATGCTGTGCTCTTTAGGAAGCTCTTGTAAACATCATATCTGCTTTTTGTACATCTACATCAGAATTATCTACTGTTTGTTTTACTGGAATAATATTTTACTGTGGCAGAACTCCTGACTTATGAATGGTAAATAGTGTCACCTTTTTCTGTTTCCTGTACCTTACAGCCTTCTAAATGTTAACAGCTCTCCAGTACCAATTAAAAGGTCTTTAGAGCTCAGTGAAAGTTAAACTCAAACTTGAGATGTTAAAATATTGATTTATGAGAGGGCTGCACAGTGGCTCAGTGGTTAGCACTGTCGCCTCACTCCCCAATGAGGATTAAACAGTGTACAGATGATGGATGTGACTGTAGTAACGCTGATTTTCTTGATTTGTTTTGTAAGTTTTAACTTTCAATTTTATTTCCAAGGGGAAAGCTGACAGCACCTTAGACGAGGAAAACCTGATTGTCTGTGTCTGGGACTTGTTTCTGGCTGGAACAGAGACCACAACCACCACCATGCGCTGGGCGTTCCTCTACATGGCCAAATATCCAGAGATCCAGGGTGAGAGCACAGACGGGTCTGTGGATTATAATTTTATCAGTGTAAATATCCGTGTTTCCAACTTATATTCATCAATGTACGTTACCATTGAAAGTTTGGGGTCATCCAGATAATTCCATGTTTTCCATTAAAACTGCCACTTTTCTCCATGTGCTAATATAACTGCAAGGGTTTTCTAATCATCAATGAGCCTTTCAACACCATTAGCTAACACAATGTAGCATTAGAACACAGGAGTGATGGTTGCTGGAAATGTTCCTCTGTACCCCTATGGAGATATTCCATTAAAAATCAGCCATTTCCAGCTACAATAGTCATTTACCACATTAACTATGTCTAGACTGGATTTATCATTCATTAAATGTTGTATTCACTAAAAAAAATGCTTTTCTTTCAAAAATAAGGACATCTCTAAGTGACCCCAAACCTTTGAGTGGTAGTGTATGCATCATATATTTTCCAATGACTGATTGACATCTAGCGGTAAAATATGCCTTACAGTGCTTATAGGAAGTATTTAAACCCCTTGAAAGTTTTCCCAACATGCTGAACATTGGAATCATTGGAGATCACTAACAGGCCAGTTGACACTGATGGTGACACTGAAACAAACTTGCGGCTAAACATTTTGTGCAATGATTGATCCACAGAGAAGGTCCAGGCTGAGATTGACAGGGTGATCGGACAGTCCAGACAGCCGTCCATGGAGGACCGTGTAAACCTGCCCTACACTGATGCTGTTATCCACGAGATCCAGAGGATAGGCAACATACTTCCTCTCAGTCTTCCACATTCCACCAACAGAGACATCCAGCTGGGAGGCTACACCATCCCACAGGTCATCCCTCAAACCACGTCAGCAAAACACCAGTGCAGTGCTCACATGCCAGTGTACATATTTATGAATGTTCATTATGATTCCTGTCAACAGGGAGTTACAATAATTCCCAATCTCACCTCTGTGATGTTTGACGAGGATGAGTGGGAGACGCCCTTCACCTTCAACCCGGGACATTTTCTGAACAAGGAGGGCAAATTTGTGAAACCAGAAGCTTTCGTCCCTTTCTCTGTTGGTAAGGAGCAACACAGCTGGAAGATCCTCGGTTCACGTTCCAGCCTTCCCAGGATCTTTCTGCATGGAGTTCCTATGTTCTCCCTGTACATGTGTGGGTTTTCTCTGGGTACTAGGGCTTCCTCCCACGGTCCAAAAGCATGCTGAGGTTAATTGGTCACTCTAAAATTTTCCAGAGGTGTGATTCCAAGTGCGATTGTCTGTATATGCAGCCCTGTGATAGACTGGCATCCTGTCCAGGGTGTCCCCTGCCTTCACACTAAGTCAGCAGGATAAACCTTAATGAGGATGAAACGGTGTATAGACAATGGATGGATGGATACTATGTTTGACAAATACCAAACACTGCACATAACATCACGAAGCATGGTGGTGGCAGCATCATGATGTGAAGCATGGTGGTGGCAGCATCATGGCGTGAAGCACGGTGGTGGCAGCATCATGATGTGAAGCATGGTGGTGGAAGTTATTTTGTTTTTAATTAACTGACATTCCTTTAAAATTGTCGTATTAATGTGCACTACACTCTCATCCAGTAAAGTCAGTAAAACACTCGTTCTTTTTCCTGTCTCAGGGAAGCGTCAGTGTCTCGGGGAGAATCTGGCCAGGATGGAGCTTTTCCTGTTGTTCACCTCCTTCATGCAGAACTTCACCTTCTCCATGCCTGCTGGGGTGAAGCCTTCAGTGGACTACCTGTTTGGCGTCAGTCTGGGACCAAAGGCATATGAGATATGTGTAACAGGGCGCAGCAGCTAGGCATTCTTATACAAATAAAGTTTTTTATTGTTATAACCTCGTGTCAAAAGTAGTACTTTTTTTAAATAAAAAAAGAGAAAAAATGCAATTATGACTTTGTCCAATAGGTCGTCTGATATACTGTGAGAAACAAAAAGATTCGCTGTCATTTTGCACATTTCCTGCTTGATTCATGATATTTAATCTGGTCATCTATGAAAGAAATTAAGCTTCATCTGTGATGCATTTTGTTTTAAATCTCCATTTGGGAATATTACGAGTTATAATAGACTGAGGAGTTTGGAGCGTGATCTGACAGGAGAACGGCATCATGGGAAACATTCTTTATTTTACACTTTAGTGGAGCTGAATCTTGAAATCTATGCTAGAATATGACTGGTACCTACTAGAGTAGTATGAATATTTTTTCCCATTGGTATTATTCAATTCAGTTTTATTTATATAGTGACAATTACAGCTCCAATTGTCTCAAGACCCTTTACAGAATCCAGATGCCTGAATCCTCCAGAGCAGCCCAAAGGCAACGGTGGCAAAAAAAAAAAACAAACTACCTTTCAACAGGAAGAAACCTTGAGCAGAACCTGACTGATATGGGAGGGACCATCTGCTGCTGGCCAGCAGGTTGAGAGGGGTAGAAGAGGAGGGTAGAAGAGGAGGGTAGAAGAGGAGGGTAGAAGAGGAGAGTAGAAGAGGAGGGTAGAAGAGGAGGGTAGAAGAGGAGGGTAGAAGAGGAGGGTAGAAGAGGAGGGTAGAAGAGGAGGGTAGAAGAAGGGGGTAGAAGAGGGGGGTAGAAGAGGAGGGTAGAAGAGGAGGGTAGTAGAGGAGGGTAGAAGAAGGGGGTAGAAGAGGGGGTAGAAGAGGAGGGTAGAAGAGGAGGGTAGAAGAGGAGGGTAGAAGAAGGGGGTAGAAGAGGGGGGTAGAAGAGGAGGGTAGAAGAAGGGGGTAGAAGAGGAGGGTAGAAGAGGGGGGTAGAAGAGGGGGGTAGAAGAGGAGGGTAGAAGAGGAGGGTAGAAGAGGAGGGTAGAAGAGGAGGGTAGAAGAGGAGGGTAGTAGAGGAGGGTAGAAGAGGAGGGTAGAAGAGGAGGGTAGAAGAGGAGGGTAGAAGAGGAGGGTAGAAGAGGGGGGTAGAAGAGGGGGTAGAAGAGGAGGGTAGAAGGGGGGGTAGAAGAGGAGGGTAGAAGAGGGGGGTAGAAGAGGAGGGTAGAAGAGGGGGGTAGAAGAGGAGGTAGAAGAGGGGGGTAGTAGAGGAGGGTAGAAGAGGAGGGTAGAAGAGGAGGGTAGAAGAGGAGGGTAGAAGAGGGGGTAGAAGAGGAGGGTAGAAGAGGAGGGTAGAAGAGGGGGTAGAAGAGGAGGGTAGAAGAGGGGTAGAAGAGGAGGTAGAAGAGGGGGTAGAAGAGGAGGGTAGAAGAGGGGGTAGAAGAGGAGGGTAGAAGAGGAGGGTAGAAGAGGAGGGTAGAAGAGGAGGGTAGAAGGGGGGTAGAAGAGGAGGGTAGAAGAGGGGGTAGAAGAGGGGGTAGAAGAGGAGGGTAGAAGAGGAGGGTAGAAGAGGAGGGTAGAAGAGGAGGGTAGAAGAAGGGGGTAGAAGAGGAGGGTAGAAGAGGAGGGTAGAAGAGGAGGGTAGAGAGGAGGGTAGAAGAAGGGGTAGAAGAGGGGGTAGAAGAGGAGGGTAGAAGAGGAGGGTAGAAGAGGAGGGTAGAAGAAGGGGGTAGAAGAGGGGGTAGAAGAGGAGGGTAGAAGAGGAGGGTAGAGAGGAGGGTAGAAGAAGGGGTAGAAGAGGGGGTAGAAGAGGAGGGTAGAAGAGGGGTAGAAGAGGAGGGTAGAAGAAGGGGGTAGAAGAGGAGGGTAGAAGAGGAGGGTAGAAGAGGAGGGTAGAAGAAGGGGGTAGAAGAGGGAGGGTAGAAGAGGAGGGTAGAAGAGGGGGTAGAAGAGGAGGGTAGAAGAAGGGGGTAGAAGAGGAGGGTAGAAGAGGAGGGTAGAAGAGGAGGGTAGAAGAGGAGGTAGAAGAGGAGGGTAGAAGAGGGGGTAGAAGAGGAGGGTAGAAGAAGGGGGTAGAAGAGGGGGTAGAAGAGGAGGGTAGAAGAGGAGGGTAGTAGAGGAGGGTAGAAGAAGGGGGTAGAAGAGGAGGGTAGAAGAGGAGGGTAGAAGAGGGGGTAGAAGAGGAGGGTAGAAGAGGGGGTAGAAGAGGAGGGTAGAAGAAGGGGGTAGAAGAGGAGGGTAGAAGAGGAGGGTAGAAGAGGGGGTAGAAGAGGAGGGTAGAAGAGGAGGGTAGAAGAGGAGGGTAGAAGAGGAGGGTAGAAGAGGAGGGTAGAAGAGGAGGGTAGAAGAGGAGGGTAGAAGAGGAGGGTAGAAGAAGGGGGTAGAAGAGGAGGGTAGTAGAGGGGGGTAGAAGAGGAGGGTAGTAGAGGAGGGTAGAAGAGGGGTAGAAGAGGAGGGTAGAAGAGGGGTAGAGAGGAGGGTAGAAGAGGGGGGTAGAAGAGGAGGGTAGAAGAGGAGGGTAGAAGAGGAGGGTAGAAGAGGAGGGTAGAAGAGGGGGGTAGAAGAGGAGGGTAGAAGAGGAGGGTAGAAGAGGAGGGTAGAAGAGGAGGGTAGAAGAGGAGGGTAGAAGAGGGGGGTAGAAGAGGAGGGTAGAAGAGGAGGGTAGAAGAGGAGGGTAGAAGAGGAGGGTAGAAGAGGGGGTAGAAGAGGGGGTAGAAGAGGAGGGTAGAAGAGGAGGGTAGAAGAGGGGGTAGAGAGGAGGGTAGAAGAGGAGGGTAGTAGAGGAGGGTAGAAGAGGAGGGTAGAAGAGGAGGGTAGAAGAGGAGGGTAGAAGAGGGGGGTAGAAGAGGAGGGTAGAAGAGGAGGGTAGTAGAGGAGGGTAGAAGAGGAGGGTAGAAGAGGAGGGTAGAAGAGGAGGGTAGAAGAGGGGGTAGAAGAGGAGGGTAGAAGAGGAGGGTAGAAGAGGGGGTAGAAGAGGAGGGTAGAAGAGGAGGGTAGAAGAGGGGGTAGAAGAGGGGGTAGAAGAGGAGGGTAGAAGAGGGGGTAGAAGAGGGGGGTAGAAGAGGAGGGTAGAAGAGGAAGGTAGAAGAGGGGGTAGTAGAGGAGGGTAGAAGAGGAGGGTAGAAGAGGAGGGTAGAAGAGGAGGGTAGAAGGGGGGTAGAAGAGGAGGGTAGAAGAGGGGGTAGAAGAGGGGGTAGAAGAGGAGGGTAGAAGAGGGGGTAGAAGAGGAGGGTAGAAGAGGGGGGAGAAGAGGAGGGTAGAAGAGGGGGTAGAAGAGGAGGGTAGAAGAGGAGGGTAGAAGAGGAGGGTAGAAGAGGAGGGTAGAAGGGGGGTAGAAGAGGAGGGTAGAAGAGGGGGGTAGAAGAGGAGGGTAGAAGAGGAGGGTAGAAGGGGGGGTAGAAGAGGAGGGTAGAAGAGGGGGGTAGAAGAGGGGGTAGAAGAGGAGGGTAGAAGAGGGGGTAGAAGAGGAGGGTAGAAGAGGGGGTAGAAGAGGAGGGTAGAAGAGGGGGTAGAAGAGGAGGGTAGAAGAGGAGGGTAGAAGAGGAGGGTAGAAGAGGAGGGTAGAAGGGAGGGTAGAAGAGGAGGGTAGAAGAGGGGGGTAGAAGAGGGGGGTAGAAGAGGAGGGTAGAAGAGGGGGTAGAAGAGGAGGGTAGAAGAGGGGGGTAGTAGAGGAGGGTAGAAGAGGAGGGTAGAAGAGGGGGGTAGGAAACAAGGTACATAGAACATACACTCAGCAACCTCAGATATGAAGCATCCAGCTTCACAGGAAGCCAATGAACAGAAACCAGTATAGGAGAAATATGATCTCTCTTGCTAACTCCTGTCAGTACTCTGGCTGCAGCCTTTTGGATCAGCTGTAGATGTTTCAGAGAGCTTTTGGGACAACCTGATAATAAGGAATTACAGTAGTCATGCCTAGAAGTAACAAATGCATGGTTATGAGAAAAGCATTTAAACGGTCAAATGATTTTTCTGAGCAGTGGTCAACATTTCATGGTTCACATTCAGAGTTAACTCTGCATCACTCGGGAACAGAGAGATGCCACTTTTACATTTAGACTTATTTTCTGTCTTTACTGTATTTTCAGTAACCCCAGATTTCTCACTTTCATCTAAATGACTCAGGTAAATCCACAATATGACCCAGTTTACGAGCCTGTGCAGAGGTAACGGCACACAGGGAACAGATTTAGTTGAGAGGTCAGCAGGAGCAGCTGAGGATTAGACTGGGACCAGAACATTACAACTTCAGCTAAATCCTTCCCTAAAATGAAGGAGACGCCACTGACTGGGCTCTCAGTACAGTCATCCTGATCCCCTCACTAACACATCAGAACCACACCAAGTCTCATTGGACAGTGGCAGGACATCACCTAACATCATCCAATGATAGGCTGCCGTATCACGGAGGATTGTTATCTGCACCTTCTCTTTTCCCTCTGGTCACAGAAACAAAGCTCTCCGTAACAAACGGCTGAAAACGAGCATCAACGTCACAGATTTTACACTCAGAATGCACAGAACGCACTTCATGGAAGTCTCAGTTTTTATTAGACAAACACCAGCAGGTGGTTTGTTAGGTTTAGACTGACCTTTGCTTTTCAGAGCAGGACAGACTGTCATTAAATGACCCAGTTCATGGCAGTAGAAACTCTGGCGCCTCAGCCTCTCGGTCCGTTTATCTGGTCATTATCCACCAATCAAACACGCCGGTGACGTCGTCGGTCCGACTGTTGGCAGCATGTTTGTCTTACAGGAACCCGAGAGGCTCAAACAGCAGTTTGATTGGAGAAGTTGAACAGGTTTTGGTCCCATTTCAGAAAGCTTGCATCAGCTGGTGTTAAAAACAACATCCATCCTAAACTCTGAATTATTCATCACTTCTTTCTGTTGTTTCTGATCTCTGCACACCGAAGCTCATCAAAATGATCCAGATCAAAGCTGTCATCGAAAACATTTCAGTCATTTTCAGCTAGTTTTCACTACATTTTGGAGAGATTTCCAGGATATTTGGTTATTTTAGATAATGTTTGAGTTATTTTGGACAATTTTACGTAATTTTAGACAATTTTTTAATCCTTTTGGATAATCTGGGTAATTTTGGTCAATTTCTGAGTCATTCTGAACAATTTTTGAGCTATTTTTGGAGAAGTTTGAAAATTTTAGACAATTTTTGAATTATTTTAGACAATTTTCAAGGAATTTTGAACAATTTTGAATTAGTTTTGGAGAATTTTGCACAATTTTAGACAATTTTTTAGTTACTTTTGGAGAATTTTGCATAATTTTAGACAATTTTTGAGTTATTTTTGAGTAATTTTGTACAATCTGTGTAATTTTGGACAGTTTTTGAGTTATTTTGGATAATTTTGTGTAGTTTTGGACAGTTTTTTAAATTGTTTTTGTGTAATTTATACAATCTGGGTCATTTTGCATAATTTTTGAGTTATTTTGGACATTTCTGAGTTATTATAGATACTTTTGAGTCAATTTTGAGTCACTTTTGACAATATTGAACAATTTTGCATAATTTTGAACCATTTTGGACAATTTTTGAGTTCCAGTAGTTAAGCGAGGTTGCCTAAATCCATTGTGAAGAAGGCGGAGTAGATCGTCAATGACTGGTCTAACTCTGCTGAAGATCATCTGATCATAGATCAACCAGTTCTTCACATACAGTAGAGTTGCCTTTCTTTGGAACTGGACCAATCCCTGATATTCCCTACTCACATCATCCTAAAGTCTGAATTATCCATGGCTTCTTTCTGTGCAGACTCCCGGGCGTCCTCAGAGGGATTTGAACCTCTAACCTCGCTGCTCATCTGAATATTTCGCCGTCTGTCACGTTTTCTTCAGAGCGCCGTGCGGTGCAGGTCGTCAAACGGCGGCTGGTTACATACAGATGTTGCAGTGGGCATCCCTCATGACTGAGGGCCCTCGTCTGTGTGGTAACAGCTGGGTTTTTCAGCAGGACAACGCTGCAGTTCATAAAGCTCGCTTGACCAAGGACTTCTTCATCACTCTTCTGGACCATCCCACATGTTCCCCTGATTTAAATCCCATAGAGAACATTTGGGGATGGATGGCAAGGAACGTTTATAAAAATGGCCATCAGTTCCAGACAGTTGATGCCCTTCGTGAAGCCATCTTCACCACTTGGAGCAATGTTCCCACCAGCCTCCTGGAAACACTCGCATCAAGCATGTTCAAACCAATTTTAGAAGTGATTAACAAGAACGGTGGAGCTACTCATTACTGAGTCCTACTGACAACATTTGTTCTGGTTTGGAGAGTTTTTTGTAATTTTTTGAGCGATGGTCTTAAACTTTTGATCAGCTGATAAACAGCCTATTTCAGTTTACTTGTTGTTTTCAATAAATTACTTTTTCAAAGTGCTTTTTGTCTCACTCCCCCTTCTTGCTTTTGCATATTGTAGCTCTACTTAAAACCTCATTAAGATCCAAATGTGCAAAAGGTCAATTCTAGCTATTTTTCAACTGGTCTTAAGGTTTTGATCAGGTCCTTACATATGCTGACCTTTCTGCTCTAAATCTGTCATTCAAATATGTTACGTTTGCATGAAATGGCAAAATGATCAACTGTAGTTACAGTGTTCAGGGTTCATCTGATGATACATCATCAACACTGCATGCACACTACCAGACAAAAGTTTGGACACACCTCATTCAATGGTTTTTATTTATTTGTATTATTTATACATTGTAGATTAGTACTGAATATTAACTCTTGTTTACAACATAATTCCATATGTATATGTACTGAATGAGAAGGTGTGTCCAAACTTTTGACTGGTAGTGTAGATCAAGCTCATCTAGGATGATATGACAGAGGCATCACAGTAAACGGCAAAGCCTTTTCTTCTTTTGATCAAAGAAGTTCATCTTGCAGGCATCGAGAAAATCTGTTGACCTGGAGAAGTCGGCGTGTTGCTTTAACCTCTTCAGACCCTGCGTCCTCATATGAGGACATTACATTTTTGCTGTTCTGCACCTTGATACTTCATTTGTAAGAATGTTGACCCATTATCCTCATCCGGGGGCCCTGCCTGCACCAACTAGTGGTCTCATAATGAAATTACACTCATTTGGGAAACGACAAGATGGCCGGAGTCCCAGCAAAAGTTTTCTACAGCAGTTCCCGACAGAAATATGGACAAGGTAAAAATCCTACTTGAATTTTATGATTGAAAGTAGTATATTTATGCACAATAACGTCTGTAGTTTCACTTGGCATGCTTATTTGATAAATTTGAGTAATATTAGCAAGCTACAACATCTGTAAACATGATGTACTTCTTTGAGGACATCAGGTCTAACTTCACTGCAAAAACGTAAAATTTGCCAAGAACATTTATTTTATTTTATTTATTTTCAGTCAAAATTTTTAGTGAAAATGTCTAATTTGTAGTCAAAATATGTCTTATTACTCTTAAAATAAGACTTATCCTACAAAAAGTAACTTGTTTTTAGACAGTTACCACTTGTTTCAAGCTAATTTTCACTAGAGAGAAGTAGAATAATCTGCCAGTGGAGCAAGTTTTTCCTTCCTATTACAAGGAAATAGATGCATTTCATGTTTTTACTCTGCAGCACTTTATTTCGTTCAAAATGTTCAGTATATTGCAAATAAAATGTATTATATTTTTATTATTAGAACCTGACCAGGATGTGCAAGGATGCAGGGCAGGACCAAGAAATGGAAATAGAGAGTACTGGAAGTCTGCTCCATTCAACCCCATCTTACCCCCATGAGAGAGCAGATTTGTCGCCAGTGCAGTACATGGAGCAGTACATTGACTTTGCACTTTTCCATGCAAAACCTTTCACAGAGGCCAGTAGGAGTACTTGAATGAATGACTGAGTTCTCTATGACATGTTCATTACAACATTCAAAAGCTGCACTTTTCCATGCAAAAGCTGCACTTTTATCTGCACTTTTGTGTTTGTTGACAATTTAAAATAAACTTTTGTACTTTGTTAACCAATGGTGTCTTCATTGTGTCATACAGAAAGTCTGGACAGAAAGCAGTGTAAATGTACATACTGCGAAACACAGGTGTAAATAATACCATTGATTGAATGGTCGTTATTGTCATACAGTAAGATAGACCCAGTGCCCTCATATGAGGACATTGGTTTTGACATAGTTCAAGAGCACATAGAAAGCTAAAATTTAATTTCAACTAAAATTAGGTCCTACTAATCCCAAATAGTAAGGAGACATAAAAAATGCACATCAAACAAAAACCCGGGTCTCAGGAGGTTAAGGAATGCTGCGTCACTGACGTCATCACGTTAGAGTTGCTCGTCCAATCAGACGCGTCGTCTCGCAAGAACCGCGCGATACACGAACAGACAAAGAAGTCGTCTTTGTTACGTGAGTTTCTGCAATGGCGGCCCGGTATCACCAGTCCGACTCACAACAAACTCCTCGCATAGAACAGCCTGGACATGACCGACTGGTTCCAGTCAGACCCGCGACAGACACTGAGAAGAAACTGTTGAACGTTAGGAGAAGCTGGAGGAGAAGCCGGAGGAGAAGCCGGAGGAGAAGCCGGAGGAGAAGCCGGAGCAGAAGCGGAGGAGAGGATGGAGGAGAAGCCGGAGCAGAAGCTGCAGGAGAGGATAGCCGCCATGGAAGCCAAATTAAACACTTTCTCCAGCGGCGAGGAAATTCAGCGGAAAAGAGGAGAGCACAGTCCTAAAATTGCGGTAAGAATATATTCCATTTGTGGGATATTTTTAGTGAGTTTTAGCACAATGCTCTGAATTGGTAACGTTCAGCAGTGATAGCATGTAGTCCTCCATCTTTGTTAACAAACGTGACTTTGTTTTTGCCTTGTAGTAGTTTTAGGAACAAGGGTGAGACTGTTTATTCTTTTTTCTTTTTTGTGAGCATGTATAATAATTCTTTGTCAGCTGAATGCACACAATTAAATTGTTGTCCTGTAGATTGTAAACCATTCATGCATCCATTCAAATTGTCTGCTAATTTAAACCTGTTTTAAATGACTTTACAGTTGACTCTGCAGTTATTCTGCTGAGTAGTAAATGAATGTTCTGATTTATTTTCACAGACTGGGCTCACCTCACAATGAGACATTCAGGACATATTTAGTTAAAACTTTGACTGAAGTCCAGATGTGGAGGATGTGGAGACAGATGTCCTTCTATGTAAGTATCCTGTTTAAAATCTGACCAGTAGCAACAGCTCTTTCAACCAATCATGACACAGGTTTTCTCTGTTGTCATGTCTTGTTTCATCCAATCGGTGTCCTGAGTCATGCTAGACAGCCAGGCTAGATGCTAATTAGTTTCCACACCTCTGCCATGCCCCAGGTGTGAAGTCTCACTCCCCCCTTGCCCCACACACCCACCCCCCAACTCCACAACCATGATTCATTCAAGGTATTTCTCCTCACCCACCAACTAGTAGTTCATAGCCTGAGAACAACCAATAACTGTGGAGAACTTAGTAGGTTTTCAGTGATTCACAGGGTCGATAATCTGGCTTTTCATGCAGTGCGCCGGCCGCCGTGAAGGTCGTTTAGCAGCTCATTTGTCAAACCGTACAGCTTCCTCCCTGCGTTACTTATTTGTGTTTGTTTGAACGGCGTTGTTGTTTGAGCAGCATGAGTAATAACATTATTAATTCGTCTGGCGGCTGCTTTCTGGTCCATTTCTCCCGCCGAGGACGAGGCCTGTGAGGACTCAATGAGAGTGTTGGTATGTTTTCAGCTAATTACTGACATGAGATCTGTTCATCTCAGTCGACAGGCGTCCTTCACTGTAAAACAATTATTCCAGAACTGGAGGACATTTGGGCTTCAGAATGTCTGAAAAATCAACCTTCTCTTTTCCAGTTTTCTGCTCCATATTCATCAATAATAGGTATTGATTGGCTCATCTTCCACATCAATGGCAGCATTTTATTCCATGTTTTCTGTGCTGGTTGCTAACCCTACTCTAATCCATGCTAATGTGATCTTTTTCTCAGCAGTAGAAGCTAGATATTTAGCTGCTGTTACTGCTGACCAAGAGGACAAACTGACTGATGGAAAACAGTCCAAAGAATTAGTCTGATCCTGATAATATGAGGTAGAGGGAGACATTCAATCAAGAAAGATGGAAAATAGAAGAGAGGACATAGCTTTGCTCTACACATTCTGTAGGAACACAGACGATGTTGACGATAAAAACAAGACATAAAACGACAGAAACTAGACATAAAATGACAGAAACGAGGCACCAGTGTGCTTCACATCATGATGCTACCACCACCATGCTTCTGTTGGTGATCATCAACTAAAATGCTAGATTGTTCAGTTCCAGATGACTGAATGTTGTGTTCCTTTGTAGATACACTGTGATCTGTTAGTTGTAATGTGTAAATGATCAACTGAGGCTGAATACTGTTGAAACTGAACTTGTTTTTCTGACGAAATTTCAGGATGATCATTCATGAAAAGTGAACATTTTCAGAATGTACTTTTTTGAACTAAAACAAAGGGGAAAAAAATGGAGGTGTGTTTATTTATAGGTGATTATGCTGTGATTTTATTGGTTACCGGACATCAAACCGGACTGAATGTGGAACCTGAACTAAAATGAGTTAAACACCCCTGATCTTCACTGTGAAAAACAACAAAACAGAATCAGAGAATACAACTCAGCTTTGCATATTTATGTTTTAATATAAAAACTATCAGGCCGACCTTCGGAGGACAAAAACTTCTGCGCTCCCCCTAATAAACTTTGGATATATACAAAGTATATAAATATATATATATATATATATATATACTGAGAACCACTGGTTTACAGGAACTTCATGGAGACACAAAACCGGCCTCATTTCAAAATTTTGCACTTTGCTCCATTTTCAGCATCCAGTAGTGAAACAGTTGACCTCTGTTGGGTCCATTTAATGGTTTGGATCTACTGGAAACTATCCAGTCTGAGCCCTCACCACATTTCATGGGTGTGGGAGTTTTATTTCTGGAGATATTGAGCCTCATGTCAGATGGGTTTTTGGCTTCCAGCTCAAATGTGAACACATTTGTAAAGACTGAACAACATATTTCCTGACAATATGAACACAGTTCTAGTCTTTTCCAGCTCACATCCAGCCTGTTTTTGCTCAAGCTTTAGCAGTTTTCGTGTCATTGTCTTACTCTTCCATGTGGCTTTTCTGGGACTGAACAAGGTTAATTCAGGTTTATTTCCCTCTATCTGGGCTCTGCTGGACATCAGCCAGCAGGTAATGCAGGACTGGAGGTGGAAAAAGAGTCCAGCTCAGCCGCCCTCCTGGTTAAATAAAGGTTAATAATTAGCCTCGTTCTGCTCTGAACACATCAGGGTTAAAAACCGAGGCCCAGGCAGGGATTTAGTGAAGCAAACAGTAATCAAGTGTGTGGAAACTCTTGGTTCTCTGCAGGATTACTGCTCATCAGTGGATGGAACACAGAGAAGAAAGGACTTCTTGTTGTGTTTTCCATCTGAGTGGGTTTGAATCTGGGTCAGATCCCATCCTGAAGTGAGACTCCTTGTTGTCCTGACGGGGAACTCTGTGGTGACAGAGGAAGGAACGTCCGGAGCTGATTGGATCAACAGAAATGATGCAGTGGAAGGAACCCGAATTCAATTCCTGTTTGTAATGACGTTAGCTGGTTCCAGACCTCTGAGACAACATCAGATCAGAGGGCTGGACGAAGACGCTACCGAGACGTTTCACATGTAAAACAGTCGCTGTTTAAAGGTTCCACCTGGTGAAAATACATTTTTATCAAGTTTTCTGGTTGTTGGTGAAAACTAGAACCTGTTATAAAGATGTTTACTTCTGCTATTCATCAAACCCCAACACAAAACGACAAAAACAAGACAGAAAACGACAAAAACAAGACACAAAATGACAAAACAAGAGCCTCAACACAACCAGACAACCTCCCGGATTTGTTTGTTAATCTATGACTAATTTTGTTCTCTGAGGTCGGCTCACTGCAAAAACTCCAAATCTCACCAAGTCTGTTTGTCTTATTTTTAGTCAGAATGTCTCATCCCACTTGATTTCAGATAAATTCACTGAACAAGAGACATTTCAGCAGATGGAGGGACTTGTTTTAAGACAATGCATCATAAATATCTTGTTAAGTCAAACAATCTGGAAATTATCTTGTTTTGAGTTGAATTTTACAAGAAAACTCAAAATAAGTTTAACCCTCGTGTCGTCCTGCAGGTTAAAATCTACCCGTTTTAAAGTTTGAAAATGTGGAAAAAAATGTATTTTCACAGTGAAACTTCTGATGTCCACATTTTCAACATTTTAGGGAAATCTTTAAACATTTTTTGGTGGAAAAAAAATGTTAAAAATGTGTCTTAAGAACATTTACATAAAAATCAACCAAAATCCAGCGAAATTTGCTGGATTTTGGTTGATTTTTATGTGAATGTTCTTAAAGAAAATATTTGAAGTTTTACTGATAAATATGGAATTACTTTAGATATTTTTAGGATTTTTTTAGACAATTTTTACTCATTTTTTGAAAACATTTACAACAATTTTCTTGCCAAATTTGTTTTTTTTTTTTTTTTTTTAAAATAAAACTTTTAAGGAATTATTGGAATTTTCCTCTTGAAGGTTTTGCAAATTTTCTGAAATTTGGGGAATTTTTTTGCTGATTTTTTGGATTTTTTTCAGACAAGGAAACGATATTTTTTGGTGCCTGTAAATGAGGACAACAGGAGGATTAATACATCTCAAATTAAGAGGTTACATGAAAGCAAAAATCTATTTTTGAGTGAAAAATTGCTATTTTTATTTGTTTTTTTTTAAAAAGCATATCTGGCTTATTTTCAGACACTTAAGCTTGACAATCCTGGTAAAATAGAGCTTAAAATAAGTTTTCCCAGCTAATTTTAAGATCTCAATATTCTAAATATCGCATCTTATTTCTAGAAATCTTACCAAGACATTTTTCACTTGTTCTGTTGGCAGATTTTTTAATTTATTTTAAGGGAAAAGTTCCTTGAAATAAGTTTTTTGTTCTTGTTTTGAGAGGAGCATTTTTTTCCAGTGCTGGTGGATGGATCCGGTTCTTCAGTTTTATTTTAAGGATCTTTAAACCAAATGAACAGAACCCTCTCAGAGCTGCGTCCTGATTGGTCGACAGCAGCCGCTCCTTTAATTCAAACCTGCTGAGTCGAGGTTTTCCAGAATCGTTTCATTTAATCTAATTAAAGAAAACAAATCCAGTTTCCAGGAGAGTCTTGATTCAACATCCTGGATCCTGAAGGCAGTTTGATGAATTAAAGGTCCGCTGTACAGAGAAAGTCTTTAACAGTAGAACCCTTTAACTACATAAAAAGTACTAAAGGATCCTCAACAGATGATCAGATTCTGTTCTGTCGGTGGTTTGTTGTCTGCTGTTTACAGCATTCTAAAACAATCACAATAAAATGGAAAATAAAAGCATCAGACTGACTAAAGTGAAGAGGAGGCAGATCCGATTAAAACAAAACTTCAGCTGAAGTAAATCATCCTGCCCAAGAAATATTTACTGAATTTCACCAAAGAGCAAGTAAAAATGAAAGCATGAGGGAACACATATAGAACGTTCTTCTAGAAGAACGTTTCCACAATGAGAACAGAAAAAAACTTTCTAAATGCAACATTCAACAAAACATTTTCAACGTATTATTGAGACCTCAGATGACAAAACGTTCTTCATAAAACGTTCCTGTAATGTGGGGATGTTCTTGAGGGAACGCATTATAGAACCTCTAAATGGTTCCCACAATGTTCTGTGATAACAACGGAGAAACGTTCTTAAACGCTCATTCGAATACTGCTTCTGGGATGTTATTGAGGCCTCAGATGATTTTTATAAAATGTTCCTATAATGTGAAATTTTAACAAAAACAGAACATTTTGCCTACAGAGTTTTAGGGACGTTCTTAAGGAACATATTCCAGGATGTTCTTCCACAATGATCACGAAGGAGGGATGTTCTCAATGTGACATCTACAAAACATTTTCAAAATATTATTGAGGCTTCAGATGACAGAACGTTCTTTATAAAACATTCCTGTAACATGAATTATTTACAAAGGTGGAACATTCTGGTTGCAATGTTCTAAGGATGTTCTGAGGATGTTATTGAGGGAACGCATTATAGAACATTATTAAACGTTCTCACAATGTTCTATGACAAGAAAGAAGGAACGTTCTCAAAGGACATATCATAAACAGTGAGTTAGAACGAAACTCCAGCCTGAATAAATGATCCAACCCAACATATTTCTACCAAAGTTAAGCAAAGAGGAAATAAAAATGAAAGCAGACAGTGAGTTAAAACGAAACTTCAGGTGGATTAAATCACCCAAACGAAGATTTTTAAAATAAATGTGAATGTAAACATTGAGTTAAAATGAACCTCCAGGTGGAAGTTGTGAGTTCTACCTTTTATCACGTGTCTAATCTGCTAAATGAAACCAGAAAACCTTGTTTCTAGAATCTCTGAGACGCCAGAGGCTTCGACCAAACAGCTTTTCTCTGGAAACGCGGCTAAAACTACAGTTATGAAATCATTTTTCACGGAAACATGACCTCATTTTTACATCATGACGGAAACTCTCTGAGCTGCAGGAAATATGTTTCTGAGTAAATCCTAAGACTCGTCCTGGTGAGAGGAGTTACATAACCTGCAGCAGAAGTCGTGTTTTCCAGTGATGGAAGTTTTTAATCTTCCGTACGAAACTAAAGACCCGTCTGATTTCTCCAGATGGACGTCGGAGTCGCCGAGGCCTCCGGGAGGGACGGCGTTGGAGGGTTTGCTGCTGTGCTGGCATCGTATCTGAGCCGCAGGGCATGACTCATCATTTCTTTCTTTTTTTCCTCCGGTAGTCTGCTGCCTCAGCTCCTCGGCTGGTTTCTGGCTGAAGCTCTAATCGTCTCTGATCACGTCTGGAGAACGCAGGAAGCAGTGACCAGGCCTTTTCCTGCAGGAAGATAATATTTAAACTGATGCCGCCTTTCCATTTGGTTCTTCTTGTGTTTGCTGCCGGACTAGAGCTCACTCCGACGTCTTCATTGGATCAGTCAACGACACAGACGAAGAACCAATCTCAGTAGAACCTCTTAGAACCTCATCTATGGAATCAGACTCACCGGGTGTTTGCTGCTCATTTCATGCTCTTTTGTTGAGTGAGGGTTCAAGAACGTTCCTCCTTTGATATCACAGAACATTGAGGGAACCTTTTATAGGTTCTACAATACGTTCCCTCAAGAACATCCCCACATTACAGCAAAGTTTACCAAAGTACGGTTTGTCATCTGAGGTCATTTTTTGAATGTCGCACTTTCTAATCATCGTTGAAACGTTCTTCTAGAAGAACGTTCTTTATGTGTTCCTTCAACAAAAAGACAAAATGTTCCACCTTGTTGCATCACATTACAGGAACGTTATAAAACGTTCTGAAGAAAATATTCTGTCATCCGAGGCCTCCGTAGCATCTGGAAAATATTTTTTGAATGTTGCTTTGACAATGTTCTTCATTTGTTATCATAGAACATTGTGGGAACCTTTTTATAGGTTCTATAATGCGTTCCCTCAACGGCAGCAACACAACACTGCAAAACCCCAACAATAGCGTACTTATTTACTGAAGCTGAGTGTGTAGAATTGAGACAACAGCAGCAGTCGTGGACTTCACTCGCTCATACGTGTCACCTGAAGTTAATTCATCCAAACACTGTGAACAAATACAACAGAAAAACTGACTGAAATGCTTTAAAAATGACGGAAAGGAGGCTCCAGGTTAAAGTTTCCTCTTGTGGTTTGGTTTGTGGTCTTTTTCACATTAAATTGACACATTATGATGTAGAATAGAAGTTTTATTAATCTCGTAGTGAACCTGGAAGGTGTTTTTCAGTGTTTTATTTGTGTGTTTTTAACGTTCCGCTGTCTGGCAGTGTGTTTAGTGTTGGTGTGAACTCGTATTCGGTCCCAGGCTGGATGCTGTCAGGTTGATAAATGGACTCTCTGTGTTCACGCTGAACCGTGTCACATGTCGAGTGTCCGAAGCGTCGCCAAACACCGAAGCCTCTTCCCCTTCGGACCTCCTCTTCCTGACAGAAGACGTGTCGACAGCAGCCGCCGGTCTGCAGCTTCACGCTGATGAATCAGTGAAGAGGATCTCAGCGGCTCTGACTAAACATCTGTGGCTGAAAATGACCCTCAGAGGCGCTTCGTTAGGAGACGTTCATCATCATTTCTGCTCATTCATCATCCACAGCATCCCAAAGCTCTTCTGCTGGAGTCAGATCTGTTCAGGAAGCCAGTTTCACTTTCGCTTTGTGGCTTCATCCTGCAGCGAGCTGCCACTAGAAGATGGGAATATCTGCAATTTGCTTTCCCAAGGTGTTTATTTTGAACACTACAGTGTACAAAGTGCTTCTTTCTAATGTGTAGGCAGTTTTTACTTGACCTGTCGTTACCGTGGATACGGTGTTGACGACAACTTTCATCACTGACGAGTCATTTCTTCTATAAAACAGTCAGAAAGATCCCAGTCTGAGCATCATGACCACTGTTCCCTCTAAGCTGCTGACCTCCGTGCACAGAAAATCTGCGCTGCGCACAAAAAAAATCCAACCTAAACTGAAAAAATGAACACACAACAGTTAATTCTGTGCTATTTTTCATTGTGAGTCAGTGAGTAAGCGGTGACTGGCTGCTCCAGCCAATGATGCGATTCACATCCATATTTACGCAGCTAATCTACGTCATTGACCGCCGTCCTTCTGTGTAGCCACCGTTGTTCTAGCTAGCAGAGCGGTGTGGCCGATGTGGAGTGAAGACATGCTAATGATGCTAACTGCTGCTTATATTCACCCTTTATAATAATGGCAGTGGCACATTCCATCACCAAGTCAAAGTAAAAAAGAAATGCGATTCTTTTTAGATGGAATGGCTGTCGGAGTTAGGGTTGCCACCCGTCCCCTAAAATACGGAATCATGCTTTATTTGACAATTAATTGTTGTGTCCCATATTGAATCAATATGGGATGCAAAATGATCCGTATTTTCATAAATGTCCAATACACGTCTGTCACACACTCATCCAAACTGTATAATGAACAAAATAAAACACAGGAAATATTAATGGCGGCCAGTTTCATCTTCGTAGGACCTTTGTAGCGAGGACCTTTGTAGCGAGGACCTGATGCGAGGTCCGGCGGATAAACTGCTCTGTGTCCACAGACACAAATAACATTGGTGTCTATGGAGTGAACAAGGACCGTCTGCAAACTGCAAAACCGCTGCAACAGCAAAGAGACACAAATATTCAATAACTTCACTGTTAAACACCATAGTGTCACCAGAATGACTGCAGCCTTCAACTGGCTCCTGTTGATAAAGTGTTTTAACAGAAATGTAAATGCTGTAATTTGATTCTTTTAATAAACCATGTAACTTGGATGGATGCGATGCTGATTTGACCACAGTGGACCAAAGGACTCAAAGAGTTTGTGTATTTGCTCAGACTCATGAAAAATTAGAGGGACCATTGATCGTGACATTGAGGAACATGCTCTGTCTGACCAAGAACTCAAAATACTACAGATGTTCTAATGGAAGGAACCCAGAAAAGCTGCAAATTCTTTCATTTTTTTCTTGAAAATGACTTCAACAGTGATCAAGTTCTGCCATCAAAATGGTTCGTCAAGTAGTTTGGAGTGTTATGGTGGATGCTGTGGATACGGTAATGTCTAAAAATAAAACCTGTACTTCAGGATGTGGGGCGTCTCTGGGAATAATTGGTTTGGATCTAAAATAAACTGCTTTTAAAAGTGTTTTCTTGTCTCAACTTGGGCTAAATTGTGCCATCAGTAAAACTGAAGGTTTTACTCCTTATATAGTGCTATATCACAGACAAATTCAACACCAAATGACTTATTACCAGTTGTATTTAAAGATAAAATGTACAACTTTAAAGGTCGGTTTCCTTCCATAAGCCCCAAAGAGGACACATTTTGGACCAAAACCACGTTTAAAATGAACAAATAGTGCCGTCATTTCGACAAACACTGGGCTATTATTCAACATGTAGCTGTAGATTTACAGTAATGTAATTATTTACCAATAACCATAGGTGCCACCATTGGAACAACAGTCCATCATCCAGGCAGTTCAGCGCTAACCTAATGCTAACAGTTTAGCCTCACATTGTAGCTCAATAATGCACTTGATTCACTTGATGGGTTTCAGTCTAAAACCTTCATTCTGGCCTGACTGAAGCATTTCTTTACCACTAACTGAATCATTTCCAACCAATTTTGAGTCATTTTTAACCATTTTTAAAGTCATTTTGGACCAGTTTCAAGTCAGTTTGGACAAATTTTGAGTAACCTTGAACCAATTCTTCGTCATTTTGGATTTTTTTTGTCATTTTGGACAAGTTTGAGTCATTTTGAACCAATTTTAAGTAATTTTGAAGCATTTTTTTTTGTCATTTTGGACTAATTTTTAGTTATTTTGGATATTTTTTTTGTCATTTTGGATCATTTTTGAATTGTTGATTCAAACATTTTAAATGGGAAGTCTGGTCCTGTTGCTGTTCGTGCATGGACATATGAGGTTTTTCAAAATTAGGCAATGAAATTACTTGAACAAAATGTGGTCCAAAATTGGCAGTATTTTGAATGAAGTCTGGTTCTATAGATGTACGAGAAGGTGTGTGAATTAATGTTTTCTAAATTAGATCTGTACAGAAAAAAATGGAGGATTTCACCTGAATTAAATCAAGTCTAAAATGAGCAAAAATGTTTACCGAAGCCTGATATGATAGATGCATGTGAATGGACATACAGTAATATCTAGTGTAAAAATGACATCTAATGTGGATCTATTCAGTCGTTGAGAAGCTATTCTGTGTGTGTTCTCGTCAAACGTAATGACTGTGAGAGTTCAGTTTAAAGCGGCGTTTGAACTTGACGGTGAAACCTGTTAGCGTCCTGAATGCAGCAGGAGCACTGGGAGCAGAGCATTACTGCACAAGATCACCGCTACCAATGAGACGGTGCCTCAATTTAAGCAATGTTTGCATTTTTTCTATTAAATTGTTGATCTGTTAATGGTTTAGGTAGTTCAAAGAAGGATTGTATAAACAAAACAAAAACCTCTTCAGTCTCCTCAGGAGTGGAAACTTTCTATACTTTATCTGAGTTTTTCTTTACTTTCAAGTTATTAAAGTCGAGGTTTGCTGTTGACAAATGATGAGTCACATCAAGAATCCACATGTGTGTGTGTGAGAGCATGTGTCTGCAGTAAAACCCTAAAATAGCCGTCCGATAGCTCGTGTACACCCAGCCGCCTAATGAGCAGCTATTTCCAGCCTCTCCAGGACAGGATGTCGGATTTGCAGCGACGCGTCAAACCAGCGCCGACAGAAAGCCGCCTTTAATGGGGCTTCAGAATTCAGACGGCGTTCGTCGGCGTAAAACCCTCCAGGAGCAGAGTCATCTTCCAACCACCAAAAGCAATTTACAGGCGAAGAGCCGTCGGTTTGATTTCACACGAGCTCGTTTTGTTGTGTTCGAGTGGCAGCTGCAGGAAACACTTGAGAGAGGAAGTAGAGTTAGTGCTGGGAGATAAACACCGGTTTGTTAGAACTGGGTCTGGTTCTGTCCGTTACTTCTTCACAACAACAGGAGCATCCTGCAGGTTCATCTGAACAATCAGGAGAACTAAATCCTGATTTAGAGCTAGAGTTAGTAGGGCCAGAGTTTAAGACTTGACCATTTAATTTCTGGAGATACTGAACCTTTAAAATGGCTTCTCAAGTGAAAATACAAAAATTCCACATGAAATTCTCAAAATCCATCCATCCATATACAAACACTTACAGGAACTTTGTGGAGACACAACACCAACTGTGATTGAAAATTTGGGGCTTTTTCCATTTTCTATGACCAATAAGTCATTTTTTTAGTAATTTTGAACAGGTTTTAAGTCAGAATATCTACAAACTGGAACCTTGTCTGGTCAAACTTTAACCCATCAGATTCTACTGATGTTAGAGCCTCAACAGTTGGAGAAATGTGGACCAAAGACAGGATTTTAGTCGAAATATGGATCCATCCATAGATATACACTAACAGGAACTTTATGGGGACACTAGACCACCTTTTATTGTTTCTTTTTAACAACAATAATAAAAAGTTTGTTGATATTATTAATAATGTTATTATTGGAATACCACCCTTGGTTGAACATTTAACATTTTCTCCCATTTTCAAGGACCAATAATTATTCATTGGTGTCGTTTTTGATATTTTTAAGTGATTTTAGAGAAATCTGAATGAACCTCGAGTCATTTTTGGCAAGTTTCAAATCATTTTGGACAAGACATTTTTGAAAGGTTTTCTGGTATTTAAAACAATCTTAATCTTCTTTAGGACAAATTTGGTTGAGATGTTTTGGTTAGTTTTGAGTTATTTTGAACAGGTTTCAAGTCAAAATAGCAAAAAAAAAAAAAAAGGACATTTGTTTTTCCACACATCAGATTCTACTGATGTTAGAGCCTCAAAAGTTGGTGAAATGTTGACTAAAGACTGTATTTCAGTAGAAATATGGATCCATCCATAGATAAACACTTACAGGAACTTTATGGAGACACTAGACCAGCCTGGTTTGAAGGTTTTTGCATTTTTGTCTATTTTCAATGACTAATAGTTAAAAATGTGTCCTCTGCTGAATCCATTAAATTATTATCAATAACCTATTCTAATCTACTGGAAACTATTCTGTCTGCTCTCACCACATTTCATGTCTGTTGGAGTTTTATTTCTTAAGATACTGAACCCGTAAAATGGCTTCAGAGGTGAAAATACAGAAATTCTCAGTTCTGAAAAGACAACTTTTTCAGACTTCTCTGAATGGAGAGTTGGTCCCAAATGGTAAAGAAGTAAAATCTGAGCAGAATGATCCGGTCTGACCCACAAATCTTTTAGAAAACCACAGCGAGATAAATGCACCTCAGACACCACAGGAAGAGCCTCTGGAGATATCGAACCTTTAAAATGGCTTCTCAGGCTGAAAATCCAGGAATCTCCAGGTCTGAAAACATCTGAAACTCTCAGAATTCTGTCTTCTTCTGTGATCCTGACAATTTTCCAGCTGCTTTTCCTGCGAGTCACGTTAAGACCCTCCCTCTAGGCCTGATTCTGGCTTAAATTTCCCGTTCAGACGTGACTCTGCTGCTGCAGTGACTCGTCACTCGGCTGGGCGACGAGCCGAGAGCAGCGGTCGCCGCCGTCGACCCGCTCTGTGATTAAACTGACAGTTGGGATGTCGCCGAGTGCCAAAGCACTGCTATCCAAACTGTGAACCGGCTGCCATAATTATCAGCTTCGGCTTGGAGGAGCAATGTGCCAGAGCAGCTGAGAAACAAGCTGAGAGGCTGATTCTGGCCCCGCATCAGGAAAATATGGATGCAAACAGTCTGCAGACGCCGTGGAATCAGAGAAAATGTGTGGTGGATTCATAATGCGTCATTATCTGATGCTTTAACAGCAGAATGTCATGGTATTTGGGTTCAATTAGAGGCAGAAATGACACAAGAGTCAGAAGAAGTTGACCTAAACTCAGCGTTTTCTTTCAATGTTGTGAATTAAATCAGGAAAATCAATCAAAGTTTGAGGCTTTCAGGTAAAATCTTCTTCCTGCTTCAGTATTAAAGGACTGATGATGAACTGAACATGCAGGAAGCTGCAGGAAAAGAGGTGGACTGTGTCACCAAAAGTGTAAATGAAATAAATCTTACTTACGAGATAGAGACTACTTTGTCTCAACTAAAATTCAATGTGGGGTTCCTCAGGGTTCCATTCTTGGGCCTCTTCTATTCAGAATCTACATGTTGGCTCAGATGATAGAATATATGGATCATTCCAGAACTAGAGGACATTTTATGTCCCACCCATCAAATTTCAAATAATTAAAAGTCCTAAAACATGCAGTTGTTGTGTAAATTTGCTTTTTTTATGTCTGGTTTTTGTCATTTTGTGTCTTGTTTTGTCGTTTTGTGTCTTGTTGTTGTCATTTTCTGTCTTGTTTTTGTCATTTTGTCTCTTGTTTTTATGTTTTGTCTCATTTTTATTGTTTTGTGTCTTGTCGTTTTGTGTCTCATTTTTATCGTTTTGTCCTGTTTTTGTCATTTTGTCTCATTTTTGCTGTTTTGTGTCTTGTTTTTGTCATTTTATGTCTCATTTTTTTATTTTGTGACTTGTTTTTGTCATTTTCTGTCTTGTTTTTGTCATTATGTCTTGGTTTTTTCGTTTTGTCGTGTTTTTATCAATTTGTGTCTCGTTTTTGTCGCTTACATCATTAAACAGTTTTGAATTGAATCCAGTTCAATTTTATTTATATAGCAGCAATTACAGGTCAAACTGTCTTTACTGAACCCATATGCCTTAACCCCCTTTTTCCTAAAGAATGGGTGGAGCAAAGCTCTGTCCTCTCTTCTGTTTTTCAGCCAATCAAGCCTTTGATAGTTTATTACCTATTATTGTTCAATATGGAGCAGAAGACTGTAAAAGAGAAGGTTTATTTTTCAGACAGTTTGAAGCCCAAATGTCCTCCAGTTCTGCAATGACGGTACCATAACATCTCTTATCTCATTACGCGGATGACACTCAACTTTATGTTTCAGTGTCATCTCATGACTACATTAAGTTTATCCATCAAATCCATGAGTGTCAGAGTTTTCTCCTGCTCAGTGCAGACAAGACTGAAGAATTAGAATCAGAAGTTATGACATAAAAAGTTTTTAAAAATTAAATTAAAAAAACAACCAGAGTTCTTCTCTTTGTCTTCAAGCTACACTTATCTCATTTGTCCAAATTTTGCCTCATTAGTGAAAAAATCTGACATTAAATTATGTCATAAAACGTCAAAATTTGCTGAAATTTTGAGGCAAAAACAAAAATTATTGACTCACAAACATGAGAATTACAAACTTTGAAATAAATTAATCTGCATGAGGACTTTAAAATCAGAATCATAAGTTTAAAAAGTCAATTAAAGAGAAGCGACAGTTTAAAAATATGGAAGATTTGTCTAAATTATGATGCAACATCAATGTTTTTAAATTGTGAAGTCAAAATTTTGAGGTAAAAACTCAGTTATTACATTGAATGTCAGTATTTTTAGCTTTAAGTTCCAAACTGTCCAGGGAAGGTAAATGAGCATTTCTGTTTAAAAATTGTTAATAAGTCCTTCAGTTCACTCATTCAACATTTTATAGTGAAATTTCCTTCACGGTTGATAAATTCTGACTGAATGTTAAACATTAAATGTTAAAATCTGATTAATTTGCCGACATAAAGCAGCAGACGCTAAAAAATGATCCACCAGGTGAGTTTTATAGCTGCTCTGCTTCATATTAAACCCCAGAATGATTTAAAACTCCTGTGAACTCGGCCGACCGTGTCCTAATGCAGCTTTAACCATCAGTCTAATGAATTAAAATTCATTTCCTGTATGGAGAAAAAGCGTCACATTAGTGTTTGATTCACATTCACTGATTAATATTCCTCTAAATCTAACGCTGTCGCCTCTTTACTCAAACCAGGTTCATGTTTTCTACAAACTGAACCTCAAAGTGAAACTAAAACGACTCGACAAAAGTTTTACCACCAAAACTTCAAAATAAAAGCCTCTAGCTGTATGTGGTCGACTGTTGATTTGATCTAAAAATTACTTCAAAAAGGACTAAAATTATCTGAACATTTGGATTTAAAAAAAACTGAGCAATGAGCCTTTGAAATAAAACATTATTATTTTAGACAGAAAACATTACTCAGCATCAAACTGTTTTAAAAAAATATCAGACATCAGATGAATATATTCATGTAAGTCAAAACAAGTCCAGATTTTGGCTTTTTCATTCAAAGTTATGGGACAAAAATGAGAAGAAAAAATTCAAAACTGCCAGATCAAAAATAAATTATGATAAAATAAATAAATAAATAAAATCTCTAAATAAATTGATTTAAATTTGAAAAATTAAATCTAAAGTCTAAATTGAAATAAAATACAAACAAATTTTGAGGCAAAAAAAAATCTGCTTCAGCATAAAAAAGTCAAAAGTTTTAAATTAAAATAATGTAAATTTGATTTGATTTCCTAAAATCATCTTTAAAAAAGAACCCATTGGTGATTAAACTATAAAAACATCATCTTTGGAAAAATACAGATTTTTAAAAAAATAATTAACTTTTTTTTCGATCAACATGTAAATTAATAATAATGTATGTTTCCTGAAGCTTTAATATTGCAGTTTGACAAAACATGAAAAAATCTGTAAAAAGGAAAAAAAAATTGAAAAAAGCTAAAAAATGCTTGCAGGTTTTCAGTATTTATTATTCTTAGTTTTTGTTTAAAATTACAAGTATTTGTGAGATAATAATATATTTGTTCATTTATGTGCAGCAAAAGATTTAGCTTTGAAAGCTGTTGAGGAATTTATCATCCTTTAAATGAAAAGATTTTTGATTTGGACATTATTTACAGATTTTTCCTGTTTGTTTGATTGCTTGTTTATTTGTTTGTTTTACAGTGAACGCATAAATAAATACCTTTTCTACTGTGAATTCAAATCAATAATAATTAAGATTTAATTTCTTCCACTTTGAGTCAAAAGTTAAATCCCAGTTTGATCAGAATGAAGGTGAAATGTGTGAATAAATAAAGTTAAAAACACGTTATTTACCGTCACATTATTTTCCTCCACTAACGACGACAATAAATCAACTTATTGAGGTTAAAACTCCTGAATTAAAAGCTGAAAATACTTCGCTGAGGTCACTTAGTGTGATTAAACCTGTAATTCTGTTTCACGGCCCAGTTCCTGTCCAGGATAAAAAGACCCAGAATAAACTCATAACACCTTCATCGTCCTGATTGCTTTGTTAGAATAAAGTGAAATATCAACTTAAACACATCATCAGAGGTAAAATACGTGCAGCTGAAAATTAATCACACATTTAAAGCTTATTAAACTCAAATATTCTGCATTTTAAAAACATACATAGGAACAAAGATTTTCCCTTTTTATTAAAATAGAAATATTAATAAGCTGTAAAATCAGTCTAAAGTTTTGATTTCCATTTTTAAAGAATGCCTAAAACTGTAAATTATGTCCACAACTGATTTTACTCAGGTTTTGACACAGAACTAAGAAACTTTATCAAGTTAAATTTCAGGATTTTTCATATAAATCCTCATATATTAATTGTATTTTTCTGTTTTCTGTCAGTTGTAAGTGATGATTTTACACTGAAAAAGAGTATTGCAATGTTTTTAATAAGCCATTTTAAAGGTTCAATATCTGCAGAAATAAAACTCTGACTGAATAGTTTCCATCAGATCAGAATGACTGATTGGATCCAGTAAAGGACACATTTCTAATTAATGGTCTTTGAAATGGAAAAACATGCAGACTCTTCCAATCGTTGTGGTCTAGTGTCTCCATAAAGTTCCTGTTAGTGTTTATCTATAGATGGATCCATATTTCTACTGAAATACAGTCGTTGGTCCACATTTCACCAACCTTTGAGGCTCTAACATCAGTAGAATCTGATGTGTTAAAGTTTGACCAGACAAGGTTCCAGTTTTAGTATAAACATGCCAAAGTGATGAGTCGTTTGTAATGCTTTGTTTTCCATTTTCAAGGGCAAATAAGTAAAAAAAAAAAAAAAAAGTCCTGTGCCAGGAGCCATTAGATCTACTGGGAACTGTTCTGTCTCTGTCCTCAATAAATGTCATGTCTTTGGGAGTTTTATTTCTAGAGATATTGAACCCTTAAAATGGCTTCACAGGTTTTTTGAGTGTAAAAATACAAAACCACCTCATATTTTACAGATTTTATTTTTGTGTCCCAAACAACAAAAAATAAGTCAACTCTGACCCGTCTGTGACACGAAGCCAGACGTCTTTGGTTTACAGAAAACAACAGAAACAAGGAACTGGATGGTTGACTCTCCTGTTGTCTTCATTTACAGGCACCAAAAAATATTGTTTCTGAAAAAAATCCAGAAATTCTGCAAAAAAATTCCCCAAATTTCTGAAAATTTGCAAAACCTTCAGGAAGAAAATTCCAATGATTTCTTAAAAGTTTCTCTTAAAAGTTTTATTTTAAAAAAAAAAAAATCCCCAAATTTGGCAAGAGAATATTTTCAAAAAATCAGTAAAAAAACTTCCAAAAAAACCTAAAAATATCTAAAGTGATTCCATATATATCAGTAAAACGTCTAATATTTTCTTTAAGAACATTCACAAAAAATCAACCAAAATCCAGCCAATTTTGCTGGATTTTGGTTGATTTTTTTTGTGTGAATGTTCTTAAGAAACATTTTTAACATTTCTTTTTTTCCACCAAAAAATGTTCAAACGTTTTCCAAAAATGTTGAAAATGTGGACATCAGAAGTTTGACTGTGAAAATGTTTTTTTTTCTTCACATTTTCAGACTTTAATATGGGTCAATTTTGACCTGCAGAACGACACGAGGATTAAATGAAGGAAATGAATTAACACAAGTCAGGTTTGAATGGTGCAAACACCTGAATATAAATGCTCTAAATGTACCAGAGTTTAGAGAAGAGTCTGCAGAAGCTCCTCCGATCTTTCCAGGACGTTTCTTCCTGTTGCTTTCCAGTAGAATGATATTTTCTACCAGATATTTGGCCTCAGCATCACCTCGTCTGCCTTTTCCTTCACACTAAACCCAGAAGCTCCGTGACTAACAGGTGTGAAGAGATGAGAGGCAGAGGAAGGAAACAGATAAAACCAACAAGAAGCCAAAGCGCTGAGTCCTTCATGTTTTCTGATCAGAGCCGAGACGAGCTCGTCTCCATCAGTCAGAGCAAACGTCTCCTTGTTCTGGATCTCCAGAGGCCAAACGTAGAAATGATGCTAATACAAAGGAAGTGGAGGTGATTATAGCTGAAGTTCAGCGGCAGAATCAAACATCCAGCTCTTTTCCGTCCACAGGGTCCATCAATTCAGTGCTTCACTGTTGAGGCTGACGATCAAAAGAGGAGGGAAAACACACAAGGGGAGGAAATAAAACAAGTAGAGACAGACAAGATTGTAGAAGGTCGAGTTACAATCTGGGGACATTTATGATTTTTAGTTTTCCTGATGTTTACATTTAGTGAAAAATGTGTGCAGCAAAAACAACACTGAGGCTAACCGCTAACGGCATCATGTAGCTTCCCATCAGCGGACGCCTGATAGATAAACAATATGACAGTGTACCATTATATGACTAGCAGGAATCAACATAGGCTCCGCCCCCCAAAAAACCATGCAAACATTGGCTGCATCTGATTGGACAAAGTTTCAGTCGAAGCACTGAAATAACGACACATTCAGCTGCTTGTTTCTCACCTCAAACGTTTTCAGAAACACATTTCATTGGACATCCTTTGAGGAAGTTCAACTCTCATGAATAAGTTACATATATATATATATATATATATATATATATATGTGAAGTTGATCTTAGTTCAGCAGCAGGACCCGTTTCCTTCACCTGCCTTCGTTCTCCTGGTCTTCGGTGTCTGAGGCTCCTCTGGGAGTTCAGGGATGATGGAGGATCCACCCTGAAGCCTTCCAGCTCTGAGATGTTTCTGCTTCACGTCCTCATTCTGCTCGGCTTCAGTAAACATTTTCATTTCTTAGTGAGGTCTGTGTTTGTGAAGCAGAATGTGCAGCGAGAATCAGCTCACCTTCCTCACAGCTGCATGAAACCAGACGAACACAAAGTTTTCTGCAGAAGCATTCATGCGAAACTGTATTTTGTTTTGTTAAACACACAGTCATGCATTTAGTTTTTGACATTTTGAGTGTAAAATGAATTTTCTTAATGTCTTTTTACAAACAAAACGTCGTAAAAAACAGTGCCGCACTTTTTCGCAAACAAAAAATTGGCATTTTTTCATATTCAAACGTTTCATTGTGTCAATTTAATGACACACTCTCAAAACAAATGTCTCCGATGTTATATTTAATCTCCTCATCATGTCACCTGCACTGTAGAAAAAAATGTAAATTTGGATAAAATGTTGTGTTAAAAAATCCCATTATTTTCCAAGAATTTTTGAGTCAACTCAGTGTTTTTTAAGCAGAAATAAAGTGGTTTCTATAGAGAACATCCACAAGTTTAGTAAACAACTTAGATAAACAAACAATATTAATTGAAAATTTGAAATTCTTTGATAAATTATGAGAATCTTTACACATTTATGCAAATTTACATTTTTCTTTTTTTACAGTGAAATGAAAAGGAGGAGATTAAATATAAGATGAGAAAACATTGTCTTATAATTAATCTTAAATGGTGTGATGATTTTCAAATGTAATTGTTTTTTTACATTTCTAGCAAATGAGCAAACCTATTTGTTTTAAATATTAGCGGTGCCTCGATCAGGACTTTTTATCATTGAAGACAGATTGTAAACATCTGTGAGAAGAAAAAAAAATCCCTGTAAAGACACTTTAAAGACTCAGGAAACAGAAACTCTCCTACAGTAAAACGTTATGTGACTGAACAGCAGCAGAACTGTTCTATAAAACCAGACAGTGCTTCTGTCAGGATCTCTCTGTTCCTTCAAACGTCAGCTCTGTCGAGACGTTTTACTGTCAGATGAATCCGTTGAACTTCACCAAAGTTTGAACTCTGAGCAGCTTCAATCATCAGAAATAAATCGATTTCTGTCCCAAACTTCACAGTCGGAGACGCTGCTGCAGTCGAGTTAAAGTCCAGCTGAAGACTCCGTTAACGTCAGAACATTTTTACTGCCTTTAGTATCAGTACTTTGTTCAATAAATGTACAAGGATTATGGAAAGGTTTTATAGGCAGAAATGTTGAACATGATGCGGAACAAACACTGCAGGGTTTAATAGTTGGTCATTATATGTTGTTACAAAATGACTAAAAAGTGGCTCAGAATGATGTAAAATGTGTCCAAAATGGTTTAAAATTTTCCCCAAATCACTAAAAATGTGTCAAAATTAACTCGAATTTGTCCAAAATTACCAAATTGGTCCAAAATGTTTTAAAAATTGCCCCAAATGACTCAAACTGATCAAAAATTACCAAAGAGTGGGTCAAGATGACTTATAATTTGTCTAAAATGGTTTAAAATTTCCCCAAATTACAGAAAAAAAATGTACAAAATGGCTAAAAATGTGTCAAAAATGGCTCGAATGTGTCCAAAATAACAACAAAATTGTCCAAAATGACTAAAAATATTCTAGAATGATTTTAAAATGGTCCAAAATAACTAAAACGTGGTTCAAAATTACTAAAAATGGTCTAAAATGACCAAAATGTGGTTCAAAATGATTTAAAATTGGTCCAAAACTTGTCCAAAATGACAAAAAAAGTCCAAAATGACAAAAAATGTCCAAAATGACTAAAAATGGTTCAAAATGGCTTAAAATTGGTCTAAATGGTTTAAAATTTGCCTAAAATGACTCAAACTTGTCTAAAATGATCAGAATTGATTCAGTTCAACTAAATTTGTTGTCTTTCTGACTCAGACTTGCAGTTAAATTGATAGTGTAATGATACCGCCACCTCCATGCTTGACGGTAGATAATAGTATCCTGAGGAGTCAAAGATAAACCAGAAGATTGAAACCAGAAGAAACGAACTTGGATAGAAATAGACAAATTTAACCAAATATTAACATTTCTGTCTGTATGTTTATGACCCAGTAGATTTTGTTATATTTCCAGAAAATCTTTAATAAATCCATGAAAGGAACCAAAGTACAGGATTCTTGCAGGAGTCGTTGGAACTCCAGCCTGATTGGTATAAATGGTGTTTACCAGTGGATGTAAACTGTTGTATACGGCTGTTTGATAAAGCGTTGATCTTCTTTGTTTGCTGACGCGGCTCAGACGAGGAGCTTCAGTCGTATTTTTCAGTCTGAACACCGACAGAAAGGTCAACAGTCGTCGGATCACGAACAGACTTGATGAACAGTTTGTTGGAGGGAAGAAGGACGTTGTCGTCCGTCAAGCGAAGTCGAGTGCTAATATTTTCCCTCGGCTGATTCTTCAGCTGCGACATCGATCAGACGGATCCTGCAGAGGAATTCATATCTGAGGAACAGCATCAATAAAATGTAAATGTCTTCCAGCCCGTCGCTTCTCTAAAAATGAGCTCTGTACTTCCTGTTGTTCTGCCCAAATTGTTTTCTGGAGTCGTTCATCTTTTTGACGGCTCTCGTCTTTGTCCTCGTCGCCGAAGTCACTTTGAAAAGTCTCTGCTTCTCTTGCTTTTTTAAACCTGCACTCGAAAAAATAATGTGTGGGCTCAACAAAATAAACAAAATAAAGAAATAATGCAACAGATTGCATCAGTGTCTTGGACTTGTAGTAGGAATTATGTTTATTAAATACATATGACTCAAACTTGTCCATAATGACAGAAAAAATGTCCAAAATGACTGAAAATTGGTCCAAAATGACAAAAAGTGAATCAATTGATGTAAAAGTTGTCCAAAATGACTCAAAAGTTTTCCAAAATGACTCAAAAGTTTTCCAAAATGACAAAAAATTGTCCAAAAAGACTAAAAAGTGGTTCAAATTTACTTAAAATTGGTCCAAAATGGTGTAAAATTTGCCCAAAATGATGCCAAAACTGTCCAAAATTGCTAAAAATGCGTTGAAAATGATTCAAATTTGTCCAAAATAAAAAATATTCCAAAATGACTAAATAGTGGTTCAAAATTTCTTAAAATTGGTCCAAAGTGGTTTAAAATTTGCCCAATATGACAAAAAATGGTCCAAAATGACAAAGAACATTCAAAAATGATTAAAAAGTGATCCAAAATGGCTAAAAATGTTGCCCAAAATGACTCCAAATTTGTCCAAAGTGACCAAAAAGTGGTCCAAAACGACTAAAATGGTTCAAAACTACTTAAAATTTGCCCAAAATGACTCAATAATTGTCCAAAATGACAAAAAAGAAAAAATTTGTTTGTAAAAGAGATTTTATGTCTAGCAGGTGGAAATCCTGAACTCAAGGTGAAGAAAAGTTAAATAATCAAGCATATTTCATGAAGCTACATCAACTAATGCAGAAATATGAGTTTAAACAACAAAAGATGTCAAGTTGATGCGATTCCTAGCATTACTATGTCAACACAACCCGTTAAGAAGAGCATGTAAACCAGTAAACTAGAGTTTCTATCTTGTGTTTATGCCTCTAAGTGTTGGGAACATCAGATGATCTTTGCTGTTTTGCTGCCCTCTATTACATAAATATCCAGTTTATAGTCGTGTGCATGAACCAGCAGCTGCACAGTGACTCACTGACAGGAGGTTAAATAAAATGGCCGTGACCTTTCACTTTTAAATTACGTTGGGCGGAAAACAAGCAGAACGTTGATGTTTTCTCTGCAGCCGATTCCTGCCCTCAATCTGCCCACCAAGGATGATTTAAAGCAGCTCCGGTTAAATATAGAAGGCTTTCAGAACAATCTCTTTACGTCTTTATATCACAGAAATAACTGGAAAGATCCAAGAGTCACCGCTGAGGTCTGGATGTCGTGTTAAAATAATTATACCTGCTGCTCAGGTTGAACACAAACATGTCCAGAGATGCACAATAGGAAGTCAGACAGACAGAACCTGCCAAGACAAATTATTTCTTATTTATTTATTGTCGTCTTCATGTAATAATGGTGATAAAATTCATAAATTGGTGTCTGTGGTAGATAAACAAATAGACGGTTTGTGAAAAACACAGATGCATTTTTGACAGTTGGATCAGATTTAATATTTTTAAAAATGTTGAGTTGTTGGAGTTCCTAGTGAGGAAGGCCACCAAGACTCCTATGACTCCTCTGAAGGAGACTCTGATGGAAAAAGCTCCAATTAAATCTGGACTAGAGTTCACCAGAACACATGTGGAGACTCTGAAGACACCTGGAAGAAGGTTCTTTGGTCTGAGGAGACCAGGATGGAGCTTTGTGACCATCAGACTAGATGATATGTTTGATGGACACCAAACACTGGACATCATCACAGACACACCATCCCTACAGTAAAGCATGGTGGTGGCAGCATCATGTGAAGCATGGTGGTGGCAGCATCATGATGTGGAGCACGGTGGTGGCAGCATCATGGTGTGAAGCATGGCAGTGGCAGCATCATGACATGAAGCATGGTGGTGGCAGCATCATGACATGAAGCATGGTGGTGGCAGCATCATGATGTGAAGCATGGTGGTGGTGGTATCATGAGTCATTAGAAACCATCTGACTCCGGGCCTCTGAGGAGACGCTCAGCGGGCAGCTGAGGGGCCAAGAGCCGCAGATTGATCCACCGAGGAAGAACCAACGAAGAAGAAAATCAAGAGTCTTTAATTAGAGACGGAAACAAAGCAGTGATGAAGAGGAGGAAGAGGAAGAGTCTGACCTGCTGGAAGCTGGAAAAACATGTAATTATGATTAGTAAAAATACAGATTTTTGTACAAATCTGGCCTCTTTTTTAGGGTTATCATGTAAATGAATGTTTTTTTAAATGTGTAATTCAACAAAACTGTGAAAATCTGTAAAATAACAGTTATAGTAATTATTTACCATTATTCATTCATTATTAAACACATTTTTATGTCAAGTCCAGTGTCAAGAAAAACAGAATAATAATACCTTTGCAGGCTTAAATGTAGTAAAAATAAATTACCATTTGCAAAAACACAGTTTTTCTGGTGTGGACATTATTTATATGTATTATCAGTAATTCAACAAAACTTCAAGGACCTGTAAAATAACAGTTAAAGAAATATTTAGTATTTTCCAGTCTGTGTTTTACATATTTACATTATTCTGTAAAATAACAGTAAATTTAACATAAAAAACCTAAAAATATAAAATACTAATATTTTAGCTTATTTAAATATGTAAAGATGCAATTTTCATAAAATTCAATAAATAAATAAATGACAATAATTATAATTTATTTAAAAAATACAGATTTTTTGTAAAAAAAAAAATACAGATTTTTATTTATTTTACTTTTAAAATTCTAATTGTAAAACTGGGAAAATCTGTAAAATAACAGTTTAAAAAAATATTTTTGCTGAAATATAATAAAAATAGTCCAACACCGTAAAAGAATAAATTATTTTAGAGTTTTGACAAAGACATTATTTATGGCCTGTTTTATGTTAAATGCCCTCAAAATAATAATATATTTAAATAGTATATAAATATATGTATAAATACTAATATATTACTTTGTAAAACAATCATACAAGTATTTATGCATAGTATATATAATGGTATATAAATAAGATATTATTTAAATATATTTAATATAAATAAAGGGTTAAATAATGACGCTGTCTGACATAATCTGCTGTAAATCTAATTGAGAACAATCGCTGCTCATCGGTTCGCCTCTTAGAGTCGTGGATGTTAGCAGCGACCTCGTTATTAAAGCGCCGGAACTAATACGGCCTGATGATGGACTCAGTCTGCAGAGTCCTGATGTTTCCAAGGAGCAGCTCAGATTTACAGCTGGACACATGTTATGAAACGACAAAAACCGTTGACGAAAAAACTTCAGTCTTATGAGTCCTTCTAGTTTCTTCTAACTGCAGTTGTGAACACAAGTCGTCAAACTAGATAAATGACTCGAAAATTAGTCTAAAAACTTTCCAAATGTGTCCAAAGATTGTCCAGATTGACTTGAAAACTCTAAAATGTCTGAACCACGAATAAAACTCACCAAATGTTCTGCTGTTAGAGTGAACACAACAGTCTTCAGTCACTCAAACTAGACCAACATGACATGAGATTTGTCCAGAAGGACTCAAAACCCGTCCAAAATTAATGAAAATGTGTTCAAAATAATTGGAACTTGCCTAAAGTTACTCAAAATTAGTGTAAAATGACTAAAAATGTGTCCAAATGGTTCAAAACTAATTGAAAACTAGCTGCAAAAGTGAGAACTCAAACTCAAACTTGTCGACAATGATATGAAAATTAGTCTGGAAATGTTCCAAATGTGTCCACAGATTGTCCAGATTGACTTGAAAACTCTGAAATGTCTGAACCACAAACAAAACTCACCAAATGTTCTGCTGTTAGAGTGAACACAACAGTCTTCATGCACTCAAACTAGACCAAGGTGACTTGAAAACTGTCCAGACGGACTCAAAACTGGTCCAAAATTATTGAAAATGTGTTCAAAATGCCTCAAAATTTGTCCACAATGTCTTCAAACTTGTCCAAAATAATCAAAACTTGCCTAAAAGTACTCAGAATTAGTGTAAAATGGTTAAACATCTGTCCAAATTGTTCAAATTGAGTTGAAAACTAGCTGTTAGAGTGAATAGAGTAAAACAAATGAGTTTTTTGAACGTTAAAGTACGTAAACATTCTCTAGTAGACATGAAAAACTATATTATGAACCTTTAAAGGAGTAAAATATGGGTCCTTTAAGTTTAAACACCAAAACTACTGTGTTAAATCTAGAAAAAGATTGTGGTCGAGGTTAAAATATCCTCTTTTGCAACATTAACATTTACATTTGTACCAATTCAGAGTAATTTTAGGCAGCTTTGGAGTCAGTGTGGACAAATTTTGAGGCATTTTGAACTAATTTTCATTAATTTTGGACAAATTTTGAGTCCTGTACAGTTTTTCAAGTCATTTTGGTCTAGTTTGAGTGCATACTTGAATTCACTTTTACAGGCAAAGAAATGAGTAAAATATGAGCTACTGAATATGAGCCTCTGATTATTGCTTTTTCTTCAGTCTTCTTCTGTCTTGTGCTGAGGTGTTTTCACACCACTTCCCAGAATGATAGAACTGCATCATACCTTCCTGTGACATGGAAAACTTTTTCTTAGGTACTTTTGTAACCATGATACCTTCAATTATTCCATTAAATGCAAAAAAAAGTCAAATGGTTCATGCCCAAATTGAGAGATAACAGAAATCTAATCAAAATCAGAATAAAAAAACATAAATGTTAACATGGGTGATGCTGTGATAGTAGAAAATCCAACTTATATTTGAGGTTGGCCTCAATTTTCTGATATCAGATCATTTTATACCATCTAAACCAGGAGTGTCAAACTCATCTTAGTCCAGGTTCCACATTCAGCCCAGTTTGATCTCCAGTAAAATCACAGCATAATAACCTCTAAATAACCACAACTCCTGATGGTTCCTTTGTTTTACTGCAAAGATGTTCACATTTAAGGAATTATCCTTTTACTAAACATCATGAACAAACTGAAATTTATGAAGAAAAATACATTCGATTTCATCAGCATTCAGCCTCAGTTTATCATTTCCACATTACAACTTCCAGATCACAGAGTGTTGACAAAGGAACACAACATTTAATCATCTGGAACTGAACCATAGAGGATTTACTTTATGATCAAAAAGACAAAAGTGAGACAAAATACAAAAAACAAGACAAAATATTACATAAATGAAACACAAAATGACAAAAAATGAGACAAATGACACGAAACAAAACAAAAAAGATACAAAGAATGAGGCAAAAAAGTTACAAGGCGACAAAAAAATGGACCGAAACAAGACAAAAAAATGACAAAGCCAGAAACAAAATGATAAAAACATGAGACAAATTACAAAAGTCAGACAAACAAAGACAAAAAACAACAAAAACAAGACAAAATTGATACACAAATGACAAAAATGAGAAAACAACCTGAAACATAACAAAAAGAGACAAAAAATTAGACAAAAAAGTTACAAAGCGCCAAAAAATTGACAAAAACGAGACAAAAAATAACACAAATGACACAAATGAGACCAAAAATGACAAAAACGAGAAACAAAACAACAAAAGTCAGACAAAAAAAGACAAAAAGCAACAAAAACAACACAAAATATTACAAAAATGAGAGACAAAACAACAAAAGAACAATGAACACACTAGTATTTTACTTTATGATCCAAACAACTTGTCATGGTCTAGAAATTACTTTAAATTTATAGTTTTACTAATTTACAATCTGCAGTTAATGTCTTCTCTGGAATTTTTACACTTTGAGGACCGGATTGGACCCTCTGGAGGACCGCTTTTGGCCCACGGGCCGCATGTTGGACACCCCTGATCTAAGTCGATCTGTATCTGCTGCGTTTCATGATGGAATATTTGTGGATGGAGAAGCAGATGTGACAAATGTTTAATGACTTTATTAGTTTCACCACACAGAGGTCAAACAGCATAGATCAGATCAGATCAGATCAGATCTATAAGTGAGTTAAACACACCTTAGTTGGGAAAATACAGCAGTCTGAGAGCCTCCAGTTTTCTCCTCATATCCCAAAATTACCTTCAGCAGCGTTTCTCCCAAAAATAGCAGTGAAATATGTTGGGAAATTAAATCTCTTCCATTTTTAGCCACAAAAACAATCAGAGAAGAGCTTCGGAGCTTCGCTGATGATGGAAGGATTTGGAGGCTTTCAACAGAATTGCGTCGTTTCGAGGTCGAGAGGAGCAGGAAGGGCTTCGGTTTGCTCCGGTGGACTTCAGAACGAACGAAATCAGGTCAGGACCGAACTGACGGGAGTCAAAACCGGTCATCAAACACACAACGGCAACAGATTTACACTCAGACCTGATCCTCACATACGCTTCGTACGAATAAATGACCCCGGAAACATTAAACCATCCCTCCCTCAGAATCTGCACATTTGTTTTTGTCCAATAATTTTAATATATTTTATGCAGCCATGCAAAGTTTTTACCAGAACTCAATGTGATTTTCAGCCCTGAATTTGTCATGTGTCTTTCTGCTGCACTGATGAAGGTCTGAGGCTCAGATATCGTCCAAAATAACAACCACAGTGACTAAAACCTGTCCAGAACGACAAAAGGATGGTTTAAAATTACTAAGAAATGTCTAAACTGACTTATACAGACTGACTTATACAGAATGACTCAAATTTTTCCTCAATCCAAAATATCAAAAATATGTCAAAAATCACAAAGAAACTGTTCAAAATCACCAAAAAAAATGTCCACACTGACTTTAAATTTGTCCATAATTATGACAAAATGACAAGTTTTCCAAAATGACAAATAAAGTAAAAAATTTACCTGAAATATCTTCAAAATGACTCAACAATAGTCAAATTTACACACACCTAGTGTGGAACATGGAGGAGGTTCTGTTATGTTCTGGGGCTGCTTTGCTGCATCTGGTACAGAGTGTCTGGAATCTGTGCAGGTACAATGAAATCTCATGACTATCAAGGTATTCTAGAGAGAAATGTGCTGCCCAGTGTCAGAAAGCTTGGTCTCAGTCGCAGGTCATGGGTCTTGCAACAGGATAATGATCCAAAACACAGCTAGAAACAGCCAAGAATGGCTAAGAGGAAAACATTGGACTATTCTGAAGTGTCATTCTATGAACCTGATCTAAATCCTATTGAACATCTGTGGAAGGAGCTGAAATATGCCGTCTGGAGAAGGAACCTTCAAACCTGAGACAACTGGAACAGTCTGCTGATGAGGAGTGGACCAGAATACCTGCTGAGAGGTTCAGAAGTCTCACTGACAGTTACACAAATGGTTTGATGGCAGTGATTCCCTCAAAAGGTTGTGCAACAAAATATTAAATTAAGGGTACCATCATTTTTGTCCAGGCCTGTTTCATGAGTTTATTTTTTAAAATAATTCTGTTAAACCACGGTTCAAAAGCAATGTCTGATTTTCATTGGTTAATTTTCATAGAATTTTTATTTATTACTACTTTTGTCAGATTCAAATGATTTCTGTGACCATTGTGGGTTTTTCTTTCATTAACCGAGGGGTACCAACTATTTTGTCCACGTGTGGATGTCCAAAATGGTCTCAAATCAGTCCAAAATGACCAAAGCATGGCTTAAAATTACCAAAAAATTTCCAAACTCACGTTATATTTGTCCATAAATATGAAAAAATGACGCTTGTTCAGAAGTTTTCCAAAAATAACGAATAATATAAAAATCTACTTAAAATATCTTCAAAGTGAGTGAACAATCGTCCAACATGACAAATTAATGTCCAAAATGGCCTCGAATCTGTTCAAAATGACTAAAAATGTCCATAAGGACTCAGATGTGTAAAATAACCAACAAAAACTCCAAGATGGCTTAAAATTAGGTTAAAAGGACAACATATCTAAAAAAAAAAATGTCTAAAATACCAAAAATATGTTAAAAATCACAAAGAAACTATTTAAAATCACCCCAAAATGTCCAAACTGACTTAATATTTGTCCATAATTATGAAAAAATGACAAATAGTGAAAAAATTTACCTGAAATATCTTGAAAATGACTCAACAATAGTCAGACATGACAAATATATGTTCAAAATGGTCTCAAATCTGTTCAAAAATAACTAAAAAACCATCTAAAATGTTGAAAAATCTCAAAAATATATCATCAGATTTGTCCAAAACTAATAAATTCTTGAAGCTTGTTCAGAATGAATGATTTCTGAATTAGTTGTCATTCTATTGGCTGTTTTTCATTATGTATTAATTACTGTAGGCAATCTTGCTTTGTTTTACTCTGGCTGTTTGCTATGGTGTGATTGGTTGTGAGTGTCTGGGTGGGAACTTTTGACCCGAGGAAGTGACACTGAGGAGGGCAGAGGTGCAAGAACGCTTTTTCCTCGATGGTCTCTCAGTGGAGCAGGAGGCAGAGCGTGGCGGCGTGGGTTCTTTTGGGCTTGACAAAAACCCAAGCACGGACTCAGGAGCCCCAAGCAGGAAGCTTGGAGAACGAGGCTGAGGACCTTTAAGCCCAGCTGCCAGATGGTGAGCGGGAGGACGGAGAACCGACTGCGGGAGCAGTTTAGGAGGAGTTCGAGAGGAGGCTAGCGTGGCTAACGCTAGCTCGGCGGCTAGCGGGGCTACCGCTCGCTCGGCGGCTAGCGGGGCTACTGCGAGCTCGGCGGCTAGCTTGGCTAACGCTAGCTCGGCGGCTAGCGGGGCTACGGCGAGCTCGGCGGCTAGCTTGGCTAACGCTAGCTCGGCGGCTAGCGGGGCTACCGCTAGCCCGGCGGCTAGCGGGGCTACCGCTAGCTCGGCGGCTAGCGGGGCTAACGCTAGCTCGGCGGCTAGCGGGGCTACCGTTAGCTCGGCGGCTAGCGTCCTTCGGATCGGAATGTTCCACCGCACTCAATGTTTTATGGACCAAACAGCGTTACACCACGTTGTTGATTCAGACTGAACCCGGACAGTGAGTAGACTTGGCCATGTGCCCGCATGTATGTATGTATGTATGTATGTATGTATGTGTGTGTGTGTGTGTGTAGGTGTGTGTGTATGCGTGTACGTGCGATCATGGAGCACAGATTGATGTTCCATTGTTCGGTGATTTTGTGGGTGTTGTAGGGCAACCCTTGAGACTGGGGGGTAAACGTAGGGGGAAATATTAGCGTTCATTGATTTAGTTTTAAAAGGTAACAGCGGGACTGGTCATTAGGACCATCCGGGGACACTTATCGAACTAGCCTATAATTTGGTTTTTGGGAAAGTTTAGGTTACTTCTCCTATGTTTTTTGATTTATCTGTGGTGTATATATATCTTTGTGTTGTATTAAATCAGGCCTCTCCTAATTTGGCCAAAAAGGATAAAAACTTCTCTGGGTCTCATTTTTATTTTGATATCTCTAATCTATATACATTCTTTCCATTTAGCTTTACGAACTCGAGCACTCACCATTCTCGGGGTAATTACCTCAATAGAGTGGCTGCATAGGGGTGCTACAATTATCTATTGTGTTGACATTAAATTTATTGGATACGCTCCTTGAAGTTAATGTAATTGAGCCATTTTTCCTGTTGGTCTTTACCACAAAGAAGGACAAAAAGACCTTTAAACGTATGGAAAGTGCTGCTCTGGTGGATTCAACCTTTCAGACTTCTTGATGTCAGGTGGGACTGGCTGTTGGCGTGGAAACAACCGGTCCTTTAATCCTGTGGTTCTGTTTTCCACTCAGAAACCCTCTCGGCTCCTGAAGTCGTTCCATCTCCTGGCGTTTCCTCAAGAGCAGATTTACGGCGTCACATAATTAAAATGGAAGCGGCTGCTGCTACCTGCCGGCCCGTTAACGCTGTCAGAAACGTGACCGATGGGACGCCAGAACGTGACGCTGAGGCCGGAAAACAAAACACTGGAGGCCGTAAATCTGCGAGGACGGCGGTGGAGTCGCTCAACGTTACGTGGCAACGCGAGGCGTGTCGCAGGCCGGCCGAGGATCACGCAGGCCACATTCACCGCAGGGAAACACATATAGTTTGTCCGCCGAAGACATTAATCTCATTTCACGGAGCGTGCATGATTTTAATCTCACTTTGCAGATAGCATGTGTGTCTTTAATCCGCCTTTAATGCCGGAGCCGGATGGAAACAGGCGAACAGTAGCAGGATCAAATTTTCCTACAGCTCAGGATTTGATGTGATTTTCTCTGTAATGTGAGCACATATGGTTTTTGCTGAGGACGTACACTGAGGATTCACACGTTTGGTTCACCGCTGCAGAAATAATACACAACCAGGGAAACACAAAAAACCCATTTTGTTTCACTTCTGATTCTTTTGTTTATAGATTAAAAAGGTCAGCGAGTGAGTGGAATATATCTGGGACACCAAACGACAAAAAAAGACAGAAAACGACAAAAACCTGACATAAAATGACAAAAACCTGATACAAAACGCAACAATGAGACAAAATGACAAAAACAAGACACAAAATGATAAAAATAAGACACAAAATGACAAAAATGATACACAAAACAACAAAAACGATACACAAAATGACAAAAACGACACAAAATGACAAAAATGAGACAGAAAAGACAAAAATGAGACAAAATGACAAAAACAAGACACAAAACGACAAAAACGATCACAAAATGACAAAAACGACACAAAATGACAAAAATGAGACAGAAAAGACAAAAATGAGACAAAATGACAAAAACAAGACACAAAACGACAAAAATGAGACACAAAACGACAAAAACAAGACATAAAATGAAAAAAACCTGATACAAAAATGAGACAAAACGACAAAAACGAGACACAAAATGATAAAACAAGAGACAAATGCATTGTTTGAGGCTGATTTCTGGGTTTCCTCTGCGTCTCTAATCCCGTCCAGATTGGAAATACTAAATACTTTGTTCAGGGTTTTGTTTTTCACACAGATCTTGTTAGAAGTAATAAGTGGAGTTGCGCAGCTGAAAACCAGATTATACGAGGATCTGTTTTATTCTCCTACAGACTTCCTGTCGTCGGCAGAGGACGGATGCAGGATTCAAACGTTCGCTTCTTTTCTGCTTCTTCATCGTTTGCTTCCCACTTCGCCGCCTGTCGCCTTCGTCTGTCTGACAATCAGCCACCTGCTCGACTCCGACCGGAACAAAATGTTCCACGGTGGGAATAGGAGGGGAAGCTGCAGGGGAACACGACCAAGGATTCAGCTTTTCACACAAGAAAAGAACTATTTTTACAATGTTTGTTGCTACGTTACACCCAGAAAGAGACACAGCCGGCTGGAAACACACCAGCAAATGAACCCTAATGATGTAGAGGACTTTGAACGCTTGATAACAAGAGTGTCGGGTTTTGAAGTCGCTTCACCGGAACTCAGTAAGAGCTTCTTCCATTCCCCTGCAACATGTGCGTCAACTGTGAACTTTAAGGAGGCGGTTTGTGGAAAACATCACCAAACGTTTCATTTTATGAGAAGAATATCAACTCTTACCCATCGTTGAGTTCAAACCGGGCCTCACCTTTAGATCATCGAGCTCCAGTTTCTCTGGAAAGTAGACGATATCACCCAGTTTGACCTGTTTTTAAACTTGCATTTCCACACTGAGGAGCTTTAGGTGTTTTTAAGTGAAGTTAATCCAATCGTTGGTGTGAAAAACCCAGAATTTTCCCAATCTGAGTGAAAATAAAGCTAACATCTACATAGTCTTTTTTTCCACCAAGACCTTGACAAGTGCCCAAAATGTCGAGTTTTCTATCTGCAATTCATAATTTTCCATTACCAAGTCATTTTAATTGCTGGTTCTGAGCCAGTGTCTAATTTCGAACCATTTTTGTGGTGTTTCGCCGCCCAAAAGAACCAGAAAACTGGTTCCAGAAAGAAAACCAACTTCTACCCATTGTGGATTTCAAACCAAGCCTCATCTTTAGTTCATCCAACTCCTGTTTCTCTGTTTCTTTGCAAGAAAGAAACTTGGATTTCGTACTGAGGAGTTTTAGGTGTTTTGAAGTTAACCCTCTAAGCGCCAAAGTCGCAATATTGCGACAAGCAACATTGCTGAACATAACAAGCTATAGCTGCAAATATGGTGCCTCATGTAGTTAGTACTTTACACCAGGAGATGGCGGACATCTGGAACTTCAATCTGAGCATCATTTGTGGGCGTGTTTTCATTCAAAGTTTTGGAGTTTATAGAGTTTGAAAACCGCCTCCCGGTCGAGGAGACGAGGGTCGCAGTCGGAGCGCAGCAGAGCGCACGACAGCGTGAGAAAACTCACCATTCTGAGAGGTTTGTTCACTGTTGACAAAGTACTTCGTCAAGTAATGGCTGACTCAGATTCTGAAGAGGAATATTCACCCTCTGATGAAGATGTTCAGTCGTCCAGTGAGACAGAAAGTGATGCTGCGTCTGTGCGTAACGGCAGCGAGTCTGCGCGCCATGACAGTCCACAAGCGGCACATACTGGAGCCGATGCTTTGCTTCACTGTGTCCAGGGTGGCGTGGTGGGTGTAGCAGGGGTGGTCAAAACACCGCTAATAGTGAGGTGGGTAGCGGGGATGCAAAAAACCGCAGAAATAGCGGCAGACGCGGGAGAAAATACACTGATAATAGCGGCGGAGGCCGCAGTGGCGTTCACGGCCCCGCCGTAAATGATGATCATGATGGCTGGGTTTGCTTGAGAGATGAGGAACAGTGTCACAAGTGGATCAGACATTTAGATGAGCCTGCTGGGTATCATGGAGACAGGAATCTGACAAATTCTGAGCCAAGCAATGCCATCTTGATCAATAAACATCTGTGAAAGTTATGTAATCCATATGTCCGCCGCCTGGTGACGTCACGATATGCAAATTAGATGAGTGAACTTACTCCCATCACAAACTTTGGATCATACTGATGATTTTACTTATTTACAGTATGCCTTTATCTCTAATCATTTTCAAGTTACAATCTTTTGAAAAAGTGATATCAAAACTGAATATTTTATTGAAAAAACTGTGGCGCCTAAAGGGTTAACTTAATCCAATTGTTGGTGCGAAAAACCCAGAAATGTATCCAGTCTGAATGGAAATACAGCTACGTTTCAGATATGAAATGTTCTGTGGAACTTCACAGGCTTCATAGGAACATCTACCTACTGTTTCTTTCCACCAAGACCTTGAAATGTTACTCAAAATGTTGAGTTAATTATCTGCAATCCCATGATTTTTCTATTAGGAAAGGCTGATTCTGAGCCAGTGCCCAATTTTGAACTAGGTTTTGGTGTTTTGACGCCCAGAAGAACCAGAAAACTGGTTCCAGAAGGAACATCCACTTTTACTCATCGTGACGTTTAGACTGAGCCTCATCTTTAGCTCGTGGAGCTCCTGTTCCTCTGTTTCTTTGCAAGAAGGTAGATGATATCACCCACTTTTACCTGTTTTTAAACTTGGATTTCGTACTGAGGTGTTTTGAAGTGAACTTAATCCAAATGTTGGTGCAAAAAAACCCAGAAATGTATTCAATCAGTGTTTTGTGGAACTTCGCAGACTTCATTGGAACATCTGTGTAGCCTTTTTTTCCCACCAAGAACTTGAAAAGTGCCCGAAAAGTTGAGTTTTCTATCTGTAATCCATATTTTTTTCCATTCCCAAGACAGTTTAATTGCTGATTCTGAGCCCGTGCTCAATTCTGAACCAGTTTTTGGTGTTTTGGCGCCCAAAAGAATCAGAAAACTGATTCTAGAGTGGCACCTTAGTGGTGATAAACACTTTATGGATCTCAGACCAAAAACTGGGTGTTTTGAAGTGAACTTCTTCCAATCGTTGCCAAAACTCAGAAATGTAACCAATCAAAGTGGAAATAAAGCTATGTTTCAGATGTAACTTCACAGGCTTTACTGGAACATTTACATAGTCTTTTTTTCCACCAAGACTTTGAAAAGTGCGTAAAATGTCGAGTTTTCTATCTGCAATCCATATTTCTTTCCATTACCAAGTCAGTTTAATTGCTGGTTCTGAGCCAGTGTCCAAATTCAAACCAGTTTTTGGTGTTTCGACGCCCAAAAGAACCAGAAAACTGGTTCTAGAGTGGCACCTCAGTGACGATAAACACAGCTCAGACAATGAGAAAAATAAAGAACACCCCTGGACCAACCCTTTAACTACAAACTGTACCGTCCAGTTAAACGTGCCGCTCCGTTTCCTTTTCATTGCTCGGTAAATCAGTTTCCTTTATGCTGCACCAGTGGATCCAGTTTGAATGGCAGCAGGATGTTCCAGTTCAAACCCAGCTGCACCTTAATTCACCTCCAGACGCTAACAAAGCACCGGCTCCCCTCGGGTCCCTTTATCTTCCTCACTTTTAATTGGGCCACTCCATCAAAGAGGGACGTCTCGCCGACGAAACACTGTCGTTTTAATTTTCCCTCATTAGCTTTTGAATTACTCAGCGGCCCTCCGCCGGGGAGCGGCCGGTTCTAAGATGGAAATGAAAGAACACTGAGGGGTAAAAGGGGGGAAATAAGACAGCAGCTGAACAACATCCATAGAGGATAACGAGAATTGTGACCTCTGACCTCTCAGATAGCAGATGTTGTGATAGAGAAAGATGAGGTTCGTGACTCTGAGGATGGGGAATCGTCGGGAGTGTTTTCTCAGCGGGTGAATTAAAGTGAGCGAGCAGGAGGAAGCTTTCTGTCTTCTGTTTAGACTACAAAGAGAAGACAGAAGATCAGATGTGTGGCTGACTTCTAACACTAATTATTGTTTAGGACAGATTTAACCTGTAATTATTCATTTCACCACATAAACTTAAAGCAGTGGACCAGGGTTAGTTATAAAATGCAGTTTATCAGCCCCCCTGCTGGGCTAGCAGCTAGCATCTGTAGGCTAGTCATTAGCATTCTACAGGAGCTTTTAAATAAACACTGTAGGTGAGGTGCAAATTACTGGTTTCAGATAAATAATGTAACATAAACAGATAAAACAGTATAGAAAAAGAGGGCCACACCTCACTTCCACACCTATAAATTAATATAATTTATTTAAATAGTGAAAGTGTTATTTTTATAGCATGTTTTGAAGATATCAGCTCTGTTAAATGTGCCTTAGGAATGCAAATGGCTAGCAGGATGCTAGTAATTGGACAGTCGCCTACGGATGCCAGTTGCAAGCTTAGAAGTGCTAGAGACAAGCCAAAGGTTACTAGTGGCTAGCTGGGGAATGCTAGTTATAGATAATGTTAGAAATTTTCCTAGGAATGTTATAGAGTAGTCTGGAGATGCTAGCAACTACCTGAGGAAGGTTATACGCTAGCCTATGAATGCCGGTGGCTAGCTTAGGAATGCTAGTTACTTGCCAAGGAATGACAGAGTTTAGCCTGGGAATGCTAAAGACAAGCTTAGGAGAGTTAGAGACTAACATAGTAATGCTAGAGACTAGCCTTTAGAAGCTAGTGTCCAGGATAGAGATTCTACTATCAAACCTTAGAGTGCTAGAGACTAAGCTAGGAATTTCAGTGGCTAGCATAGGAATACCAAGCTGAAGAATGCTAGAGGCAAGCCTAGGGTTGCTAGTGACCAGCTGAGGAATGCCAGTAGCTAGCTTAGGAATGGTAGTTATTGGCTGAGAAGTGCTAGAGACTAGCCAAGTGATGCTAACAACTAGCTGAGGAATGACAGTGGCTAGTTTAAGAATGCTAGTTACTTGCCGAGGAATGCCAGATATTAGCCTAGGGATGCTCAAGAAAAGCTTAGGAGTGTTAGAGACAAGCATAGGAATGCTAGAGACTAGCCTGGAGATGCTAGTGTCTAGCATAGGGATTCTAGTGCCAAGCCTTAGAGTGCTAGAGGCTAAGCTAGGAATGCCCATTACTAGCTGAAGAAGGCTACAGATTAGCCTGGAGATGGTAATTTCTAGTTTAGGGATTCTTGTATCAAATCTCATCATTCAGGTTGGAGTTTCTGCCGATGTAGAAACACCTAAAGACTTGAATATTCCCAGCAGCATGTTTGATCCACTGTGGTTTCATTGTGTCTCCTGTAGCTCCTTAGCTGTCCCCTAGCATAGCAATACTTGTCACTATACAAGAGATGCTAGTGTCAAGCCTAGAAATGCCAGTAGCTAGCTTGGGACCACTAGTTAATGGCTAAGGAATGCTAGAGACCAGCTGAGGGATGCTATCAACTAGCTAGGGAATGACTGTCCTAGGAATCCTAATCACTAGCTTAGGAATGTTAGTTTCTTTTAGTAGGTGTCACCACAACAACCTGAACCTCAACACTGGAAAAACCAAGGAGATGATCTGGGACTTTAGAAGATCAAAGCGAACTGAGCACTCCGCCCTCTACATTGATGGAGAGGAGGTAGAGAGGGTGGAGAGCTTCAGGTTCCTCTGGGTCCACATCTCTGAGGACTTCACATGGTCCACCCACACCTCACACCAGGTAGGGAGGTTCCAACAGAGACTGTACTTCCTCAGGAAGCTGCGTCAGGCTTATCCCCTCTAAAGCGGCTCATAAACTTCTACTGCTCCACCACTGAGAGCCTCCTGACCTACTGCTGTACAGGTGGTTCACCTGCTGCTCTGCAGAGGACAGGAAGGACCTGCAATAGGAGGTGAGAGCAGCAGAGTGGGTGACTGGGACCAGACTACCTCCCCTCAGAGACATTTACATCAGAAGATCAAGAGATTTACACCAAACCCTCCAGGAGCCCTAAGAAGTGGGTCAGGATCCATCAGATCATCGAGTCGAGAGCATGTGGGGTGAGAAACCGCATGTCATTATTCCTCAACACTGCAAAATGTTATTTAAAAGCCAGAAAACCAGTAAAAATAAACAGTAACAGCAGCTTTTAAAGGGCTTTCAGTGTGAAAAGTGATTGTAGATTCTAGCTGAAGAGCCAAAACCAGCATCAGTCTTCAACAATAGGAACCAATAAATGAAAAAGCTGCTAAATGTGCTGTCAGCTCTTCTTCCACCAAGTTTATGCCAACACAACCAAACAGAAGCTACAGTAAATCTCGCTGTGAATACATTTTCAAACTCTGAACAGCAGCAACATATTCTACATTTTAAGGTCATGCTTGCATGCAGGGATCTTGGCTAAGAAGCTTAGCTACAGCCCAAGTATCATTCTCTGGAGTTTTATTAAGCTAACGGATCATCAGCTTATAGAGAGCAGACTTTACCAAATCTAGTGGAAAATAGTGCAGCGAGTGGAGGGAGGGAGGCTGCAGAGCTCTCTGCATGGTATATATGGGACTAAATTCCCTCCGCCTGAGGAAATGTTGACCCACAAGTAAAACTATTAACTGGCTTGTCTGGGCCGAGGACTTTTGGGAAGCTTTGGGCAGAATCGGCTGCTCAATGTCAAACTGTTGGCAAGAAACAAGATAAAAACTGTTTTTATCTTGTAGGAAGGAATAAACTATTGAAGGTTTGTGGCTCTGTGAGGATCCTGAATGTGACATCTGATGTTTGGACGGTGTGATGATGTTTCAACAGTGTTAGCTCAATCACAAATGACCAGAAATGCTTATTTTGAGCTTCTGTGACTTTTCAATCCACTACTGACAAGATTGAAAGTTCAAGTTCTGCGACACACTCACATCCCTGAAACATTTTATTATTGGTCGCCTTAGCAGTAGACTGTCAGTTATGTCACATCAGCCCCAGACTGACGACACGTTAGCATCATGCTAAATGTGACATTTACGACGCATAATATTAATTTAATTGGAAGGAGCTTTCCTCTTTCCTCCAAAGGGACTCTGTGTTCATATTATTTCAGAATGAGGAATCTTAAACAGTAACATGTTGCCATGACAACGCTGCTTGTTAGCATACAGATTAGCACGTTAGCATGCCAATGAATAGTAACTTAAGAGAAAGGCAGTGTTTATCCAATAAGAACTAGCTCGCTGGTTAGCTTTTTATTTGCAGTGGGGTCCAAAACTCTGGTAAAGATAATTCTGTTTAGTGTTTGGTTCTGAAATTTCAAATGCAAATAACCATCAACAGAATAATTATGATATTATGGATAAACAGTCATGAATTTTAGAATATCTTTCTCTCAGGACGGCTGGTTCTATGGATTGTTGACTGCCTGAGTTCATGATCAGTTGTTGTTGTGGTTAATTCTTGTCATTTATCCTGCTGATTTAATGATCTACCACCTTTAGAATTCAACTAATTCAGTAATTTGCCTGTAAAGTGCCATTTGAAGCTAACAGGAAGTGGAAGTTGGAGTTGCAAGAGTGTGGGAAGTAAGAACTGACTCACCGGTTAGTATTTTATCTACCGCAGGATCCAAAAGTCTTATGAAGGTCACAAGTGAAGAAATTTTCAATGCAAATTCAAAAAGATGATGGAAAAAGTCCATGGATTTCAGATTGTGTTTTTGGCAGCTTGACAAACAGGCCACTGCCAGTTGTTTTTGTTCTTAATTTTTGTAATTTACGCTGCAAATTTAATCGTCTACCAACTCACTAGGGATGCTAAAGACAAACGTATGTGTGTTAGAGACAAACAGGAATGCTAGAGACTAGCCTTTAGATGCTAATGTCTACCTTAGGGACTCTACTATCAGGCCTTAGAGTTCTAGAGACTAAGCTAGTAATGCCAGTGGCTAGCATAGGAATGCTAATTACTAGCTGAAGAATGCTAGAGGCAAGAATAGGGTTGCTAATGGCTAGCTGTGGAATGCCTGAAGCTAGCTTAGGAATGAGAGTTATTAGCTGAGGAGTGCTAGAGGCTAGCCAAATGATGCTAACAACTAGCTGAAGAATACTAGACACCAGCCTATGAATGCCAGTGGCTAGTTTATGAATGCTAGTTATTTGCTGAGGAAGCTAGAGATTAGCCTGGGGATGCTAAATGCAACCATAGAGACAAACGTAGGATTGCTAGAGACTAGCCTGTAGATGCTAGTGTCCAGCATTTCATCTTCAGGTTGGAGTTTCTTCAGGTGTAGAAACCTGTAAAGACTTGGATTTTCCCAGCAGCATGTTTCCTGTTGCTTTGATCCACTGTGGTTTCACTCTGTCTCCTGTAGCTCTCCTTAAATTCACCCTGAACTGGGATCCAGCAGTCAGTAGGACTTTCCTCTGTGAAATGCTGCTCCGTCTCAGTCCACCACCAAACGTCTGTCCCAGTTTCTCCTCCTGTTTTATCGAGGCTCTTGGTCCTCTGAGACGCCACCAGACAGCTTTTCTTCTGACAGGACTTCTGCTGATTGGAGTCTAGTGTTGTAGAGAGTCGTGTTCTGACCCCTTAGAAACCTTCAGTCCTCTAAAAATGTGATGCTGAGAAAGACCCGATGTGCTCAGAATAACAATCTGACTTCTGACTCTTTGACTGGGTGCTGCTGAAGCTGGATGTGTACCTACTGACAACAACTGGACTGTAACACGTTTATAATTTAAATGGAAGACCAAGTGTTCTGTCAGCCGATAAGGCAGAGATGTCAAACTCATTTTAATACAGGTTCCACATTCAGTCCAATTTGATCTCAGTTCGATTACAGTGTAATTACCAATAAATAACCACAAGTCCAACTTTTTCCCTTTGTTCTAATGTTAAAAGGTACGTTCTGAAAATGTTCATATTTAATGAATTATCTTTTTACAAAACATCATGAACAACCTGAAATTTTTTAAGAATATTTCAATTTCGGCAGTATTCAGCCTCAGTTTATCATTTCCACATTACAATTTCCAGAGTGTCTACAAAGGAACACAACATTTAGTCATCTGGAACTGATGATATAGTGTTTTACTTAGTGATCAAAACGACAAAAAACAACAAAAACAAGATAAAATATTCCAAAAAAGAGACAAAATGACAAAAATGAGACACAAAATCAGACAAACATGAAACTAAACTAAAAAGATAAAAACATTAGACAAGTTACAAAGCAACAAATAAAGAGATAAACGACACAAGCGAGACAAAAAGACACAAAATGACAAAAACAAGACAAAATATTACACAAATGAGACAAAAAATGACAAAAGCGAGAAGCAAAACAACAAAAAAATAGACAAGCAACACAAGCGAGACCAAAAAAAACACAAAATGACAAAAATGAGACAAAAAACACAAGCGAGACAAAAAGGAAATACAAAACAACAAAAACGAGAAATAAAATGACAAAAACGAGAAACAAAACGACAAAAATGAGAAACAAAATGACAAAAACGAGAAACAAAACGACAAAAATGAGAAACAAAATGACAAAAACGTGACACAAACAATAAAAGTCAGACAAAAAAGACCAAAAAATAAAAACAAGACAAAATATTACAAAAACGAGAAACAAAATGACAAAAGAACAATGAACAGAGATTATTATACATTTATAGTTTTACTAATTTACAATCTGCAGTTAATGTCTTTTCTGGAATTTTTACACTCTGAAGACCGGATTGGACCCTCTGGAGGACCGCCTTTGGCCCACGGGCCGCATGTTGGACACCCCTGCTATCAGCTGTTTTCTGGTTTTCATAGCTCCTCCTATACGAATACACACTCTGACATCTTGTCTCTGTTCCACCTTACAGTAAGTTTAGTAAAACTAACTGTAGCAGACTTCAGTCGCAGAGAGGAGTGTTCTGACGGAAGCTGTTTTCTAATTTGGATGCTCGTATCATTTTCAGCTCAGATTATTTTTTAAAATTTCCCCTCCATGACACCTCATGTTCTCCGTGACATTTGCACCACATAATATTAATTTAATTGGCAGGTTACCATGCCAACTCCACCCGTTAACAAACTAATTATCATGTTAGCATGCTAACAAGCCGGAACCGAGGGGAAGCTCATTGTTCATGTGGAGAAGTGGTTCAGAGGGTGACATCAGGTCAACGGGCTTTTCAATCTGTATTCGAACAACTCTCAGAACTGGACAGTGGCTCAGAACCAGCAATTAAAATGACTTAGTAATGGAAAAAAAATATTGACTGTAGATAGAAATCGAGATTTTGGGCACTTTTTGAGGTCTTGGTGGAAAAAAAGGCTTTGTAGATGTTCCAATAAAGCCTGTGAAAAGCTGTTTTACCTGGAAAAAAAAGGTCCAGCAACAGGGCAACTGGACAGACATGAAACCTTTTTGGTGCAGATATCGACACGATGCAAGAACTCTGCATTAAGAAGCCGTGAAATGAGCTCCTCTGTTTGATCCACCGCCCAGGAAACCTAATATGTTCAGTCTATGGGGTGTTACTTTCCCTCATCGGAAAGCTGATTATAGCAGCTATTGATCAGCTAACTGGGGACAAAAGAGTTTAGTGATGAATAATTGAGTCAGATGCTGCGGCGCTTCGCTGCTGATCGATGGGACAGCTGATCATTGGCTGATATGGAAGCAGGACGGAGCTGTAACCTTGGCATCTTCGCTCCATGGACACGACAACACACTTCATCATTCACACACTGTTTGAAAGAGACGCTGGTTTCACATCCTGCATGAGGCTCATAGTTTAGAGCTTCTACAGTCCAACCAAGACACAAAAACCTCACATATTTTAGACTAGTTTCTTTTTTCATGTACTTCTAAGTCAGTTATTACGTTTATTTTCAATACCCATCTAGGTTTAGGACATTAGACGACAAAACCTGGTTTGGATGTTAAAAAATAAATGTAGTGTTAGAAGGTAAATGTAGTATTAGAAGTTAAATGTAGTATTAGAGGGTAAATGTAGTGTTAAAGGGTAACTGTAGTATTAGAGGGTAAATGTAGTATTAGAGGGTAAATGTAGTGTAAGAGGGTAAATGTAGTATTAGAGGGTAAATGTAGTGTTAGAGGGTAAATGTAGTATTAGAAGATAAATGTAGTATTAGAGGATAAATGTAGTGTTACAGGGTAAATGTAGTGTTGAAATGATTAATGGTTAATAATGTTATTAAACAGGAAGAGGCTCCATCTGGTGGAACAACCAGGTACTACAGCTGATCTACTTTTACTAACTTTATCTTCTGCCTGATTAGAGAACAGACTGACCTTGGAATTCTGTATTCAGGTTTGATGACATGGAGCTACTTTATTGATGGTAAATCACCTAAATTAAGGAGTTAAAATGAACCTATAAAAGTTCAGTAGGAACACGGAGATCGACCTAATACAGTCTAATACAACAGGCCTCCAGTATTTCCTCCTAAATGAAGGGATTTATTCTGCACTGAGTTCATTTAGGTGTGTTGACTTTTCACATCAACTAAAACCCTCGAATAGAAAATGTATGCGTCATGAACATGATAAAAAAATGAGGAACAACATGTTTCGTCACTGCAGCCTCATTCTTGTAAACACGCCCCGACATTCTCACACAACGGGAGGTTAAACGGAGCTGCACAGAGCCGCTGATCTTCCTCAGAGAATACCTGATGACCCACCGTTTTTATTTAGACCATACAAGGACGAGGCTAAAAACAGCCTGGGACGGGCTGAATGTGGAGCGTTTACTGCTGAGAGAGGAGGAAGGGATGGGGAGGAGGGGGACAAAACAAGGGAAAGGTGAGGAGAGGGATGTTTGGAAGTCCTGCATCCTGATCAGACAGCTTTTATCAGCAGGAGACAGAAACGTGAACGATGCACAACTCAGGAAATTACACTTAGGAATAAGATAAGAGAAGATAAACTTTACTGGAAACATTTGCAAGAATATACAAGAATTAGAAAAATACAAGCCTAAAAATAAAGATAAAGATATTTTCAGTGTTGCATATTTACTTACTATGACTTGTAACTGACGCTGTGGAGTTAGATCTCCATGGTAAATGATGCTGCGGAGTTAGAGCTCCATGGTAACTGATGCTGCGGAGTTAGATCTCCATGGTAACTGATGCTGCGGAGTTAGAGCTCCATGGTAACTGATGCTGCGGAGTTAGAGCTCCATGGTAACTGATGCTGCGGAGTTAGATCTCCATGGTAACTGATGCTGCGGAGTTAGAGCTCCATGGTAACTGATGCTGCGGAGTTAGAGCTCCATGGTAACTGATGCTGCGGAGTTAGAGCTCCATGGTAACTGATGCTGCGGAGTTAGAGCTCCATGGTAACTGATGCTGCGGAGTTAGATCTCCATGGTAACTGATGCTGCGGAGTTAGAGCTCCATGGTAACTGATGCTGCGGAGTTAGATCTCCATGGTAACTGATGCTGCGGAGTTAGAGCTCCATGGTAACTGATGCTGCGGAGTTAGAGCTCCATGGTAACTGATGCTGCGGAGTTAGAGCTCCATGGTAACTGATGCTGCGGAGTTAGAGCTCCATGGTAACTGATGCTGCGGAGTTAGATCTCCATGGTAACTGATGCTGCGGAGTTAGAGCTCCATGGTAACTGATGCTGCGGAGTTAGAGCTCCAT
>CM049577.1:1762383-1834883 GCA_027123335.1 Amphiprion clarkii | reverse complement strand
TTTTAGAGGCATTTGGAGTTATTATTTTAGTCTAAAAACCTTCCAAATGTGTAACTTTAATCAACAAAGATGAGTTTTCAGGGATTAAATCAACAACCGAAGAGATATTTTAAAAGAAAACAGGCATGGATTTTGGTTTTACTGGTGTTATTTATGTGAATTATTCATTTGTAGAGGCTATTTCCATTGACTTCTGCTTCACACACCATTTTATCACTTGCTTTTTACACCAAAACAAATCAGCTTTGACTCGCTAATGGCTGGAAGTTGATAGTTTTGCCCATTTTAGAGGCATTTGGAGCCATTATTTTATTCTAAAAACCTTCTAAATATGTAACTTTGACACACAAAAATTAGTTTTTAGGGGTTAAATTGCCAACCGAAGAGAAATTTTGAAAGAAAACATGCATGGATTTTGGTGGATTTTCCATGAGTCTGTTGCAGATCAAGCTAACTTATGCTAACTGTCCTAAGCTAAGCTACAGTTAGAAAAGAAATGCGCTTCAGGCTCGGATAAACCAACAAACCTGGTTCAGCTGGGATCCGATGTTCTGCAGTAAATGAACGAGAAGCAACAGGTAATGCAGAGCTGATGCATGTTGTTCATAAAAAAACACTGAATTTCACTCCAAATTCTGCACAAAATACCTTTAATCTTAAAGTCTCCTTCAGATTAAAAGTCCACTGACCTGCCCTGAATGTCAGCTCTGGAGTTTAAACGTCCACTTCATTTAAAAATCGTATCTTTAGCAGGAACGCCAGAGCGATAACGGACCTGGAATAATGAGATTTCCAAAGAACTCTCTGCTTCCTCATTTATTCCAGAGATAAGTGTCTCCTCGGCACATTAGCCATGCAGATTCACCGCTAACGTTCTCTTCTCTGCCTTCAGTATTCCTTTCACTGGTGATAATTATACGCTACGCTGAACAATCTATTTTCCCTCGCTGTCCAGTTATTTCCACCGTGCATGCTAATATCGTCTGTTTTTAAACTCCCAGCCTCGGTCTGGACGTTTTATATTTGCTTCACACGCGATCAAACCTGTAATTAAATCACCCTCGATGCAAATAAAACCGATTCAAAGTGAGAAATGTGAAACGGACAACGTAAATGTGTTAAATATGTTGGAGGCTGGAGAGTGTTTAATATTAGAAACTACATGTTGAGTTTAATAATAATAAAGGTCACCGAATGTCACCTCAATCAGATTAAAATGTAATTTCATGTCACTAGTTTAAGTGGATTTCTGGACAATCTGCAGAAATAAAATGCATGAAAACGTGTTTCTCCTCCCTAATAATCAGAAGATATCATTAATGAGAAGTATTTATCTGTAGAGCTCATTTACTTCGGATTTTACTTCCTTTTGCATAAAAACCAACAAGAGCAAACACATTTATGCTTCAGTTTTAATTGGTATCATTTGGTTTTTCAACAAACAGAAAAACCCACTCTGACCACAAAAGGAAGCATTGATTGAAGAAACCTGTCAACTTTATATTTCTGTAAATGGATAACAATTTATGCAGCTGTGTCTGAATCGTTTGTATGTTTTGTTGCCATTATTTTCATATTTTACCCTCCGTTGTCTAGTAGCTAGATTAAAGAGCTTTGCAGGAAAAACAGAAACACAGTTTTTAAACCAACATTTTTATTGATTTGTGTCTCATATAAACTTAAAAGTGTGAAATAACAGTAAGTAAATAAGTACAAAGATGGTTAACCAATAGTTGTCCATTTGCTGTATAGCTCCGCCCCCTCTCTGCTTCCAGGTGAACCCATCAGAATGAGCAGCCACCAGGTTTATTTACTTTCTGCAGCTGCCTCTGCTAAACTCTAAAATGTTTGAACCACAAACAGAACTCATCAAATGTTCTGCTGTTAGAGTGAACACAAGAGTCTCCATGCACTCAGAATAGACCAAGCTGACTTGAAAATTGTCCAGAAGGACTCAAAACCAGTCGAAAATTATTGAAAATGTGTTCAAAATGCCTCAAGATTTGTCTGCAATGACTTCAAACTTGTCCAGAATAATCAAAACGTGCTTAAACTACTTAAAATTAGTGTAAAATTACAAAAAAATGTGTCCAAATTGTTCAAAATGAGTTGAAAACTAGCTGAACACAACAGTCTTCATGCACTCAGACTAGACCAAAATGACTTGAAAATTGTCCAGAAGGACTCAAAACCAGTCGAAAATTATTAAACATTAGTTCCAATGCCGCAAAACTGGTCCAAAATGACTCCTAATTTGCCTAAAACTGCTCAAAATTAGTGTTAAATGACAAAAAAAAAAAAATGTGTCCAAAATATCAAAAACTTGTCCAAATTGTTGAAACTTGCAGTAGTTTTCAATTCATTTTGAACCATTTGGAAAAGTTTTTGTAATGTTGGACACATTTTTGCCATTTTACACTAATTTTGAGAAGTTTTAGACAATTTAGAAGTCATTTTGGACCAGTTTTGAGGCAATTTGAACAAATTTTTAATAATTTTGGAGATCTTAATTTTGAATAGTTTTGGACTTGCTATGAGTCCTTTTGGACATTTTTCAAGTCATATTGGTCTAGTCTGAGTGCATGAACACTCTCGTTTTCACACTTTCAGCTAGTTTTCAACTCATTTTGAACAATTTGGACAAATTTTCTAGTAACTTTACACTAATTTTGAACAGTTTTAAGCAAGTTTTGATTATTCTGGACAATTTTGGAGTCGTTGTGGACAAATTTTGACTCAAAACATGTCCAAAATGATTAAAACTGAATTAGAAATTTGTCCAAAATGGCTTCAAATTTGCCTAAAACTGCTCAAAATTAGTGTATAATAACAAAAAATGTGTCCAAAATGACAGAAACTTGTCCAAATTGTTCAAAATTAGTTGAAAACTGGCTGCAAGTGTGGAAAGGAGTCTTCATGCACTCAAAGTTGTTCTCCATACCTGTTTACCTGCATGTGTCACCTGTCCAGCTCCACAGAAACACTCTGGATACCTTCACCGGTGTCTATGATGGAAGTTCTGGTTCCAGAACAAGATACAGAAGAAGAAGAAGAAATGGAGGAAGGTCACTGAGCGGTTCACCAGTGTCTGTGACTGGAGCTCTGCTTGTGTTTATGTTGTGTGAGATGTTTCTGTTCCTGCATTGTCGTCTTCCAGCCTCTCCAGTAGATCCATATCAGAGACGTTGTGTCTAACATGCTGTCATTGTGCTCTGAGTGAGGTCTAGCACCAGTTCAACGCCACACTGAGGCCGCTGAGGGGTGAAGTGGCTGCAGGGCGGCTGTAGAAAGCAGCAGCAGGAGATCTGTCGGTTTCTGAGCTGAAATCACGTTGGAGAGAACAAACAAACCCGGCGGCTGAGCCTGAAGCAGGTCGACCCTTCATCTGCATCTCAATGAGGAACTTGATCACAGCTCAGCGTTCAATGGGAGGACCGACGCTGCTCTCAGATATAAGAAGAAAACGATGAGCAGGAAGAGGAACGGCAGGTCTGCAGCGTTTTTCTCATCAGCTCTGCTGTGTTTGTTCCTCCAGTTTTTATATGGTGATAACGAAGCAGGAAGAGACGTTTGGGAGGTCACCCAGAGTGTCCAAACTGTAAATTACTACAAATATAGACTAGAATTTAATCATTCTTTTAAATTTTAGAGCGAAAAGTTGAAGTTGTTGGGTGAAAGACCTGATATTCCATGATCTCAGCAGAACATGACAATGTTCCAAAGAGGAATTTTGTCATTTTAGGGATGTTCTTCCGTCAATATTCAGTGGAGTTGAAGTCACAACAGTCACAAATCTCTGAGGTGTTTGGACTCATTATCCTTCTAGACAAAGATGTAAACCAGAAGGTTCAGCGTGTCTGTTAGCGTCTGGTTGATTCCCTGCACGTGTCCGAAACCCCAAAGTCTTGAATCTATTCTCTTGGTTGTTGGACGCCACAGTTTGTTCAACCAACTGTGACCGTGAAGGAAAGTCAAAGCTTTGAGGTGTTTGGACTCAGAATCCTGCTGCAGAACGAATTCTTCTCCACAAAGATCCAAACCAGAAGGTGCAGGGTCTCTGAAGAATCTCACCATTCAGGTTGGAGTTTCTGCAGGTGTAGAAACATAGAAAGACTTGGATATTCTCTAGTGACTAACTGAGGTATGCTAGAGACAAGGCTAGAAATGCAAGGAGCTAGCATAGGGATGTTGGTGTCTAGGCAAGAAATTCTAAAGGCTAGCCTGTGAATGCCAGTGGCAAGCTTAGAAATGCTAGCCTAGGGTCGCTAATGGCTAGCTGAGAAATGCCAGAAGCTAACTTAGGAATGGTAGTTATTAGCCGAGGAGCGCTAGAGACTAGCCAAATGATGCTAACAACTAACTGAAGAATACTAGACACCAGCCTATGAATGCCAGTGGCTAGTTTTTGAATGCTAGTTATTTGCTGAGGAAGCTAGAGATTAGCCTGGGGATACTAAAGGCAACCATAGAGACAAACATTAGGATTGCTAGAGATGAGCCTGTAGATGCTAGTGTCCAGCATTTCATCTTCAGGTTGGAGTTTCTTCAGGTGTAGAAACCTGTAAAGACTTGGATTTTCCCAGCAGCATGTTTCCTGTTGCTTTGGTCCACTGTGGTTTCACTCTGTCTCCTGTAGCTCTCCTTAAATTCACCCTGAACTGAGATCCAGCAGTCAGTAGGACTTTCCTCTGTGAAATGCTGCTCCGTCTCAGTCCACCACCAAACGTCTGTCCCAGTTTCTCCTCCTGTTTTATCGAGGCTCTTGGTCCTCTGAGACGCCACCAGACAGCTTTTCTTCTGACAGGACTTCTGCTGATTGGAGTCTAGTGTTGTAGAGAGTCGTGTTCTGACCCCTTAGAAACCTTCAGTCCTCTAAAAATGTGATGCTGAGAAAGACCCGATGTGCTCAGAATAACAATCTGACTTCTGACTCTTTGACTGGGTGCTGCTGAAGCTGGATGTGTACCTACTGACAACAACTGGACTGTAACGGTGTCTGACTCGTTTATGATGCCAATGCAGAAGAAAGAGTTTTGTCAATCAGAAGCTGTTTTCTCATTTTTAGAGCTGCACTGAAATGATTATAGACTGGTCAATCTTCTCTCTTTAGGCAGAAAGCCTTGCAGTAGTTTTGGTAAATCTAACTGTAGATCAGCATTTATTAGCTCCATTCCAGCCGCCGTTGTTTGAAGCAAACAAATTCAAGGCAGTGTTATAGAAACAGAACCACTAACCAGCGTTTTGGTGGCTGTACTTGTAGCGCAATGCAGATGCTCAAAGTGTCGAAGGATAGAATCAATGCTGACGTACAAATCAGGCTGTAGCAATTAGATTATTACCAGCAGCACATGAAAGCAGAACAGACTTTTAATGTGGTCAAAATAATAAAAACACTGGAACCTTGTCTGGTTAAACTTTAACACAGTTATGATCCTGCTCCAGCTTCTGCTCTTCTTCCCCCTTCTTCCCCATTTTTCCTCCTTTCTCCCTTGGGTTCTGATCTGTTTCTCTTTGGTTCACTCTCCCTGTCTCTCTCCCTCCTGTCTCTCTCTCCCTGTCTCTCTCTCCCTCATGTCTCTCTCTCTCTCCCTGTCTCTCTCTCCCTCCTGTCTCTCTCTCCCTCCTGTCTCTCTCCCTCCTGTCTCTCTCCCTCCTGTCTCTCTCTCCCTCCTGTCTCTCTCTCCCTCCTGTCTCTCTCCCTCCTGTCTCTCTCTCCCTCCTGTCTCTCTCTACCTCCTGTCTCTCTCTCCCTCCTGTCTCTCTCCCTGTCTCTCTCTCCCTCCTGTCTCTCTCTCCCTCCTGTCTCTCTCCCTGTCTCTCTCCCTCCTGTCTCTCTCCCTCCTGTCTCTCTCCCTCCTGTCTCTCTCCCTCCTGTCTCTCTCTCTCTCCCTGTCTCTCTCTCCCTCCTGTCTCTCTCCCTCCTGTCTCTCTCCCTCCTGTCTCTCTCTACCTCCTGTCTCTCTCTCCCTCCTGTCTCTCTCCCTGTCTCTCTCTCCCTCCTGTCTCTCTCTCCCTCCTGTCTCTCTCTCCCTCCTGTCTCTCTCCCTCATGTCTCTCTCTCTCCCTGTCTCTCTCCCTGTCTCTCTCCCTCCTGTCTCTCTCTCCCTGTCTCTCTCTCCCTGTCTCTCTCCCTGTCTCTCTCTCCCTCCTGTCTCTCTCTCCCTGTCTCTCTCCCTCCTGTCTCTCTCCCTCCTGTCTCTCTCCCTGTCTCTCTCTCTCCCTCCTGTCTCTCTCCCTCCTGTCTCTCTCTCCCTGTCTCTCTCTCCCTCCTGTCTCTCTCTCCCTGTCTCTCTCCCTGTCTCTCTCCCTCCTGTCTCTCCCTCCTGTCTCTCTCCCTGTCTCTCTCCCTGTCTCTCTCCCTCCTGTCTCTCTCTCTCCCTCCTGTCTCTCTCCCTGTCTCTCTCCCTGTCTCTCTCCCTGTCTCTCTCCCTCCTGTCTCTCTCTCCCTCCTGTCTCTCTCCCTCCTGTCTCTCTCCCTGTCTCTCTCCCTGTCTCTCTCCCTCCTGTCTCTCTCTCTCCCTCCTGTCTCTCTCCCTGTCTCTCTCCCTGTCTCTCTCTCCCTGTCTCTCTCTCCCTCCTGTCTCTCTCCCTGTCTCTCTCCCTGTCTCTCTCCCTGTCTCTCTCCCTCCTGTCTCTCTCTCCCTCCTGTCTCTCTCCCCCTCCTGTCTCTCTCTCCCTGTCTCTCTCCCTCATGTCTCTCTCTCTCTCCCTGTCTCTCTCCCTCATGTCTCTCTCTCTCTCCCTGTCTCTCTCCCTCCTGTCTCTCTCCCTCCTGTCTCTCTCCCTCCTGTCTCTCTCTCCCTCCTGTCTCTCTCTCCCTGTCTCTCTCTCCCTCCTGTCTCTCTCTCCCTGTCTCTCTCTCCCTCCTGTCTCTCTCTCCCTGTCTCTCTCTCCCTCCTGTCTCTCTCTCCCTGTCTCTCTCTCCCTCCTGTCTCTCTCTCCCTGTCTCTCTCTCCCTCCTGTCTCTCTCTCCCTGTCTCTCTCTCCCTCCTGTCTCTCTCTCCCTGTCTCTCTCTCCCTCCTGTCTCTCTCTCCCTGTCTCTCTCTCCCTCCTGTCTCTCCCTCATGTCTCTCTCCCTCCTGTCTCTCTCTCCCTCCTGTCTCTCTCTCTCTCCCTGTTTCTCCTGCCTGTATTCTGCCATCAGTTAATTACAACAATGAGTTTCAGCTGCAGTAATCAGTTCATTCCATTCACCTGTTCTCCACCTCACCTCCACCTATTTAAGCTCTGTCCTTTCATTCACTCCCAGCTGGATCATAGTGACCTACATGCCTTCATGGATTCTGTTTTCCCCTCACTTGGACTCAGTTCTTCTTCTGGATTCTCTCTAGTCCTGCTTTTGTCTCCAGCCAGTAGCTCCAGTCTGGTCTCCGTTCGTCCCAGATTTCCTGATCCTGCTTCTGTTGTCAGTTCCTTCCATCTTGTAAGTACTCCTCCTCCACGTAGTTCTAGTTTAGTGATCTTCCGTTTTTTTTTCATAGTGATTGTTAGTAGTGGTTTGGTTTAGTTTTGTTTCCTCCCAGTTCAGTTCTCCGTTTATGTATTGTTTAGTTCTCTGGTGTAATTAAAGGCTTTCTTTAATTCACATTGTGTCTGGGTTCTCCAGCTCCTCCTAACAAACCCATCAGATTCTACTGATGTTAGAGCCTCAACAGTTGGAGAAATGTGGACCAGAGACTGGATTTTAGTAGAAATATGGATCCATCCAGAAATACATTTACAGGAACTTTATGGAGACACAACACCCTCACTTGAAAATTGTACACTTTTTTCCATTTTCAAAGGCCAGTAATTAAAAAAATGATCCTCTTCTGGATCCATTTAATCATTTAGATCTGCTGGAAACTATTCTGTCCGTGTCTTCACCATATTTCATGTCTTTTGGAGTTTTATTTTTGGAGATATTGAACCCTTAAAGTGGCTTCGCAGGTTATTTTTGGGGTAAAACGCCAAAAATCCCTAAAACTCAAACCGTTAAATTCTCAAAACTCAGCCAAAACACTTAGTTTTATTTTTTCTAAATCACAAATATGTGAACTCTGAACAAACTCTGAGACATTTTTATCTTAAATGACACAAACTGACCCACACAAGAAGCTGCCTTGATGCTGGAGAACGTTTGTTGGGACAGTTTGAACCTGTAATCAGGTTTATTTACAGCGAGGTGAGATGTGGAAACAGGAAAGTGCTGCATTCTGAAACACCTTCTGACTGCAGGGAGGCAATGAGTCATTTCTGTAGCTTCGTAGCGACGCTGCATCAATCAGCGTCTCCTGATGGGAGCAGATGGAGGCTGGACAGGTGAGGTGGACAGAAGGATGAAGACGGATGGAAACACTGGACCTGCTGGAGAGAAGAACTGCTGGTTGCTTCCATGTTGATCTGACGCTAGCTGTGGTGGAGGAAGAACAACAACAACAGAAGAAGAAGAAGAAGAAGAAGCAGCAAATGAAGCCCATCGCTGTGACTGGAGGAAGTTCTCAGGGGAGCAGCAGAAGATGATGACGGATCAGGAAGGTGTTAGTCGGAGGTTTTAGTGATGAACTGAAAGCTTCTGTGTGGAGATCACATGACGATGATGTTAACCCTCCTGTTGTCTTCACTTTAAAAAAAAAAATGTTTCTTTGTTTGAAAAAAATCTAAAAATTCTGCAAAAAAATTCCACAAATTTCTGAAAATTTGCAAAACCTTCAGGAAGAAGATTCCAATAATTCCTTAAAAGTTTTTTAAAAAAAAAATCCCCCAAATTTGGCAAGAAAATTCTTGTAAATATTCCTGAAATTACAGTGTAATCTTCCAAAAAAAAAATCCTAAAAATATCTAAAGTGATTCCATATATACCAGTATAACTTCTAATATTTTCTTTAAGAAAATTCACAAAAAATCAACCAAAATCCAGCGAATTTCTCTGGATTTTGGTTGATTTTTATGTGAATGTTCTTCAGAAACATTTTTAGCATTTCTTTTTTTCCCACCAAAAAATGTTCAAACATTTCCCAAAAATGTTGAAAATGTGGACATCAGAAGTTTCACTGTGAAAATATATTTTTTTCCACATTTTCAAACTTTAAAACTGGTCATTTTGACCCACAGGACGGAATGAGGGTTAAATCTCAGAGTCCTTCAGCTGTTGTATGGAGATCTGATTAAACTTTACAGTGTTTACGGTAACTACACTGTAAAATCCTGACGTTCTCCAACAACTGACAGCTTCTATGCAGGTTTTCCTCATTTTGTTAAAGACAATATTAAGTAAAATCCCAGAAAAAGGTCTTATAGTGCATGTTAACTGTATTTTAAAATACTTTAAATGCTAGTCTTTTCTTTTACACGGTCAGAAACCTCCTTGTTGCAAAGTAGTGCATGTTTTTTCTAAAATTTTGCTGTTTTCATTCACTTTGATGTTCCAAAAATGCCATTAAAAATATGCAACGAGACGTTCCAGCTGCTGAGTTCAATGTGAGACAGAAGGAAGTTCTCAAATGATTTCAAAGAAAGTGCTTTTGTCTCCTGTTAATATTCTGCTCTGAAAAGGTTAGGAGAAGTTTTGACTTTAATATGAAGCTTGAGAAAGGTGCATTTAAAGGTTAACGTTGTTAAACTGTGTCTGGATGAAGAATGAAGCTGGAGTGAAGATGAAGAGCTCATCATCATCCTCCTCCTCCTCTGCTGCTGCGTGACTCTTAGAAACTAACGTCTGTCGCTTTTCAACCCTCCAGCTTCGTCTTTTCCCTCCAACATGATTCATAGCGTCGTTTTCTTCCTTCCTCCTCCAGTCAGATTCCAGATCTCTGGGAGTTTCGTGCCTCAGCAGTGAGAAGATTTAAAGGGTGAAGTCTTGTTTTGACGGCGAACGAAGCCTTTCTGAGAAACGTCGGTTTGTTTTGGCCTCAGGGTCGAACGTTTCAGTGTCGTCTGTTTGTTCTATCAAAGATGTAACGGAGCCGCTAACTGATGGGGATTGTTGGTTTTTCCTCATATGTTCCTCTGGGAAAAAAAATCGGTGATGCTGAGGAGAGAAATGAAGATTGAACTGCAGTCAGTGTAGTTTCTGTTTTCAAAATGTTGTAAAGTTTCTCATCTGACTGATCAAATGTAGACTTAAAAAGAGTAAAAACGTGTCCAAAATGTTCAAAATGAGTTGAAAACTAGCTGCAAGTGTGGAAACATGACTCTTCATGCACTCAAACTAGACCAAGAGGACTTGAAAATTGTCCAGGACTCGAAACTCATTCAGAATAGTTGAAAATGTGTTCAAAATGCCTCAAAATTGGTTCACAATGACTTCAAAAAAGTCTAAAACTACTGAAAATTTATAGAAAATGACTAAATATTTGTCCAAAATTACAAAAAACTTATCCAAAATGTTAAAAATGAGTTGAAAACTAGCTGCAAGAGTGAACACAAGCGCCTTCATGCACTCAAACTTCATGTTTAATTCTTCCGTTTCAGTGAATATTTATACCCTGATGGCTTTAACCGACACTTCCACTATTCTGAGCGTCAACTGGATTCATTTAGTTGCATTTTTTTATGCAGTATTTCATTTTTCTGGTCTAATATTTCAGTCTCGTGTCATGTCTCCATTTAATTTGCATTATATGCCCCTCTCCCTCCCCTGGGGGGGCTGGGGGCCCTCCGCTGCCTGGGGGTCTGGCATGGGGGCCGGGTGGTCTCTCTGGGGGGGTGGCTCTGGCTCATCCGGGCACAGGCCCTGGTACTTGCCTGTGTGCCGCCACTGGAGATTAGTTTCTGCTGGCTGGGGGCTTCTGTCTGGGCCTGGTGCTGTCCTGGGGAGTAGTGGGGTGGGTGGGGTCTCGGTGGTGCTGCGGGGTGGGCGCCCTGCATCCTGGACGTGCCGGCTCCGGGGTGGGCGTGGGGGCTCATGGCCCTCGCTTCCTGGTGGTGCGGCCTGGTCCACCCTCCGGGGCAGGGTTCTGCATGCGGCTAGCCCGTAGTGGGGCTACAGCGCCTACCGGGGCGCTGCTCTAGTGCTGCAGCTTCTGGGGGTTGTGGTGCTGGCCGGGCCGGTCGGGTTCGGGTGGGCCCACCTTGGCCTCTTGCCTCTGGGCTCTGGGGGCCCTCTGCATCAGTACCAGTGGTCTTACTACCTGTCTCCCCTGCTGCTCTGTCCTCATGGGCCGGATCCACACCAGACTGCCTCTTACTGTGCACTTCACATACTTCACACATCACTGTATATAGCTACTCTTAGGCACATATAGGGACACAACAGTTAGGGCCCTGAGAGCAGGTAGGGGCAGGAATGATGGGCTCTGTGGTGGGGCGGATGGCAGGGCTCTACGGCCTTGTTTCTTCCCCATCACCCTCTTGCTTGCCTCCCCTGCTCTCTAATTTGTTTTTAATGCACCACACACATTCACACCTTGGGGGTAGGTCTGGGACGGCTCGGGGAACTTGGGTCAGGGTAGGCTGCAGAGTAGCCATCCTCTGTAGTCCTCTGGCCTGCCCCCTGGATGCCTCGCCCAGCCTCCCCACTTTTAATGCACCACATGACACTCAGGGTTACAATATCACAGGGCAGGGATAATGTCTCCAGTCTGGGATCAGGAGACATATTAACAGGGAGTAATGGGGGGATTTCACTAATATGGCCTCGCTGGTGGGACCCGGCCCCCTTATGGCTATGGGGTAGCGGGGGTGGACTACCATCTGTGTTGCTGTGGCTGGGGGTTTGGGTGGCGGGTGGGTCCTCGTACCCCAGCTGCCTGGGTCGGTCTTGGCGCACTGGGGGTGTCGGTAGCTGCTCCCTCTTGTTCTCCGGGTTCGCGTCGTTCACGGTGGCTCTCTGGGGTTGTAACTGCAACAACAACGGTGAAAAAAACAACTAAAATGTGCTCAAATCTGTCACATCTCTCCATAAAACTTTGTTAACTGATGTTTTTCAGTGTTCTGTAAATGTTATTTCAGAGTACGAAGGTCTGAATGCTGCTTAAAGTTCCTTTCTAGATGCTAATAACTGGATTTTTATCTTGAATTAGTTATTTGTTTGTTTAGAAATGATTAAATTTCAGTAAAGTAAAAAAAACCAACATGCTTTTCTTTGTATAATATACATGATAAAAAATGAATATTCTATTTCTTGGTTGTGGTTCTTCAATATTTTCAAGTATCTTAAAATCTTTAAAAGGAAACTAACCTCTCTTAAACCAGAAACACCCTACAGAACATTTACAACGTGAATTTATGACTGATTTAAATACTAATGATTAAAAACCTGTAAAAATGACATAAAACCCAACCTAACCTGGCTATGTTAAATATTACAGCTAAGATCCTTTCATTTTATTAATATGTTGAGTATATTTCTTTACTCAAAAGTTGTAATTGTTACAATAATGGCGAAAAAACAACTAAAATACAATCAAATCTGTCACATCTCTCCATAAAACCAATAAGACGAAGATCTAACATATTAACTCATATTTTTAAGCATTCTATAAACTTTATTTGAAAGTATGAAGGTCTGAAAGCTGCTTAAAGTTCCTTTTTAGATGCTCAGAACTGTATTTTTACATTGAATTAGTTATTTGCTAGTTTAGAAATAGTTAAATTCCTATAAAGTCTATAAAACGTGCTCTTCTTTGTATCGTATAAACGATAAAATGAAATAATCAGTTTTTTCTGCTGTGCTTCGATGTTTTCTGAAAGTCTTTAAAGGAAACTAACCTCCCTGAGGAGGAGAAGATCTGTGAGACAAACGTTCTGCTTGTTGAGGATTGATCGGAACCTCTGGATGTTTTTATCGACGTTGGACCGAAGACCGTCCAGCTGCTCGGCACAAAGGCCTCTAATGGACGGAGGGACGGGAGGACGTCTCCAAATGTCAAGTGTTTGTGGAGTAAATGTCAAGCAGCTCAGGGATGGAAATCAAAGAAACACGACGTGAATAAGAAACCGGAGCGGCCGACGCAGAATCCACCAGAAAAAACATCGATTTCCCTCCATGTCTGACTCGTCTGGAAGAAACAAAAACCCACATGAGGCGAGAAAACGAAAGGTTTTCTCCTCAGAGAATCTTTGTATTGACTGGAACCGTCAGAACTGATGGATCTGGAGGTTTTCTAGATGTTCAGTCAGTCTTTACTGTCCAGCTCTGAGGAACTAAATATAGCTTCTGGGTGAAAGTTCTCCTCCAATACGAAGCAAAAACCTGAAAGTTGAGATGGAAAATGAAGGTTTCTTCTCAGACGAACAGATATTTTCCAGTTTTACGTCTGCTTTGATGGAGGCAAATGGTGACAAAAGACCATTAAAAGCTGCAAACCTTAAAAAGACCTGAAAAATATAAGACAGATTTTATTAGAGATTCAGTTTGGTCATCAGGGGGACAAGACAAAAATGCTGTTTTAGGGGAACTGCAGACTTATTTGGTATTTTAAAATATTTCAAACATTCTTTTCTCCTAGTTTTTTTTTTTTTTTTTTTAGATTTGGTCTCAGGACAAGAACATTTCCACAACTACTGCATGCTTTAGTATTTTGTATTATTTGACATTTAATGTTTGGGACGTAGAGTGTCCTGGAATGACCCAGCTACTGTCATGAAGAAAAGTCCAAAATCTTCTTGATAAACATCTTCATGCTTCAGTTTCTGAAAAAACAAACATGTTTCTGGTTTGTTAAATAAAAAACAGCAGCTACAGACAGACAGTCTTCCTGGATATTTAACTGGTCTCTCCTCATTTTAATTCTGTTTTAAAGCCGGTTTCTGGAGCTCAGAAAGTTAAAATAGCACCAAAGTGTCATTTCCTCTCCATGAACTTGACTTTAGTCTTCATATCGCAGCAGCAGACTCTTTAAACCTGCAGATAATCGTCTGTTTTCCATCAGATCTGATGTGGATTAACAGCAGCTCAACTCTGCCCTCTAAGGTGGAAATAAAGCAGCTCTAGTTTCTCTGCTTCCGTCTGTCCTGCAGTTTGTCTCATTTAAACATGAAAACATGCACATTGTTGCTCATTTATCCACATTTTACCGCCATTTTAAAGTCTTTTTTAATGATTTAGTTGAAAATATCATCACATCTTTGGCTGGATCTTCTCCTAAAGTTAGTTTCAGAGCAGCTTCATGACAGATAATTACAGGAAAAATGGAAATTAGATCATTTGTTGTATTTTTACCTTTAAGCAGTAGAACTGCTGTAAATGTTCACGTTATGGTCGACTAGATTCTGAGGAATCTTGCTCAGACATTTTGCTTTCTTAGTTTATCCAAAACTATGGCAGAATTTCCAAATGTTTCGTTGCTTTTCACAGTTTAAAGGTCTGTGATGAAGATTTCTGACCAAAAAGTTAAAAATTGACCTCAACCTTCTTCTGTCTAAATGCTTTTAGCTGCAGGTTTATTCTCAGACGACCAGATAATTTTCAGTTTTACGTCTGTTTTGATGGAGGCAAATGGTGACAAATGACCATTAAAAGCTGCAAACCTTAAAAAGACCTTAAAATATGAGACAGACTTTAAACCAGATGCAAAATTAAGACAAATGCATGAAAAGTAGATGCAAAAACAACCTTGGAACAGACGAAATGACCATGAGGGGCAGTGGTGGTGCGACGGTTAATTCTCTGGACTACTGATCAGAAGGTCAGAGGTTCAAGCCCCGATGTGGCCACTGTTGGGCCCTTAACCCTTCCTGCTCCAGGGGGCGCTGTACCGCAGCTGACCGTCACTCTGACTCCCCCAGTTGTGAAGAGATGCGAAAATCAGAATTTCCCCTCGAATTCATAAGGGATAACAAAATAAAAAGAAGCAAAACTACCAGAAAAACATGAAAACCCATCAAAAAATGTAAAGTAATTACAAATAGATTCAACATTTTGTCCTTAAGTACACAAAATGACAGCAAAGTGGCCACAATAAACAAGAAAACAATATAAATGACAAACGACCTTAAAAAGCTGCAAAACAACCAGCGAGATGCAAACTGACCTCAAAGAGATGGAGCAGATTTGTTAAAAAGATGCAATATCAACACAAATAGAGAGAAAAATACCACAAAAAATGAAGCAAAACAAGAAAAGACAAAAAACCCATCAAGAGGCAAAACGGATGAACAAAAAATTTAAAATCAACCCATAGATGAAACGTTTTGTCCTTAAAGACTCAAAATGTGGACAAAGTGACGACAATGAGACGAGAAAACAAGGAAAACTTGATCTCAAAAAGATGCACAACAACCAGCAAGATGCAAACTGACCTCAAATCTCAAATAGAGAGAAAATTACTGCAAAAAACGAAGCAAAACAATAAGAAAAGACATAAAAAAACCATCAAGAGTCGATGGAACAGACGTTTGAAAGATTCTCAAAGAGACAAAACGTTGATAAAACAGATGAAAAACTTCACATCTCACATCAGATGTCATCAGACAAACGCTCCAAGTCAACAGAATCGCTGTAAAGTCATAGTTCATCAAAAGTTTTACTTCTGACGGACGATTCAACGTCTCCTGAATCAAATCAAAGGTTCAGTAAAGGAAAAGGAACTTTACACGTCAGGCATCGGGAAGAAATCTACTGTAGAAGAAACCAGATCAATTAGAAATAGATTGCAGCTTTTCTCCCAAACTCTTCTGGGTAAATACTCAGGAATGTGAAGTGATGTTCTTCTTGTTACATCCAAGAAAAACAGAAACAGAGCGATGAGTGGAACCTCAGCGGCGATGAAGAGGCTTTTTTTGGCTGATAGATTAGAAAATAAAAAGTCATTAAAATGCCGCCCACCTCGGTTTGGGTGTTCGCTCCCTGCTGGAAATCAAACGTCCGACTCTGAGGACGATGACTCACGCTTTCCCACCAACGCGCTGACTGCAGCCGCTTTTATTTTGGAGCTCTGAGACTCTGAATCCTCGACTCATCAGCTCGCAGCGTCGCCAACCGGGACGGAAAGTCTCAGAGCAGCTTTCAGTCTTTAAAACTTGATCATTTTCCATCAAGAAACTCTTAAGTAAGAACAGCTAAATATATCCTGAAGAGAAACGGAGACTGTCGCCAGTGATTCACGACTACTGACAGCAATCTGTAGAAATGGAACATCTTTGTTGGAAAGTCAGACGACCAAAAAGAGGCGCAAGATGAGACGCAAACCGACAAGAGACTCAAGACAATCGAAAAAATACGAAAAAGTCCAGAGAGAGACACAAAATGTTCAAAAAATGACCAGAATGGGACAAAAAAGGATCGAAGTGACAAAAAATGACCATAAATAGATGCAAAAATACAAAAAAATACATGAAATCCCACCAAGAACAGGTGGAGAGAAACAAGACAAGATGCAAAATGAACACAAATAGATGCAAAATGTCCAGAGAAAGACAAAACGTTAACTAAATGACCAGAAAGAGACACAAGCTGATCTCGAAAAGATTGAACAGATTCTAAAAATGAGGCAAAATGACCACTAAAACCTGCAAAACAACCAGGAAGACGCAAAATGACCTTAAAGAGATGGAACAACAGGATGCAAAACTGATGCAAAACAACCTAAAAACACAAGAAATGACCTTGAAAAGATGGAGCAGATCCTAAAAAAGATGCAAAATGATCACAGGAAGATGCAAAACAACTAAAACGACATGAAACAAGGAACACAAATAGATGCAAAATGTGCAAAAAGAGACGAAATGTTGATAAAATGACCAGAATGAGACGCTGAAAAGTAAAAAATAACTGTAAACTTAAAAAAAAACCCAAAAAGATGCAAAACAACCAGGAAGACACAAAATGACCTTAAAGATGTGAAACAGAATTTTTTAAAAAGATGCAAAACACCTTAAAAGACCTGAAACCTCACCAAGAATAAGGTGTGAAATCAACACAAATGGGAGGAAGTTACTACAAAAAATATGAAAAAACAACTAGAAAGACATAAAATCCAACCGTTTGTTGTGTCTTTCAAAGAAAAGTAGTTTAAAAAAGCCAAATAGTTTCTAAAATGAGATAATTTGCTGATTTTATTTATCATAATGAACTTCAAACTGAACATCTTTGGGTTTTTATAGACTTTTTTGGCGCCCTGCAGTAAAATCTGTGTTTAATTCCATGCAGAAGAAGCAACAACATGATTCAACAAACCACTTCCTGTTTATGACGTCTGGCTTTACTCCTTAAACCAAAGCTTCAATCCTTCAGATCCTTCAGATCCTTCAGACCGGATCTGCTGGTTTGTTGAGTCGAGTCCAGACATGAATCCAAGCTGGAAGTTAGAGAGAGAAGCTGCTGTTTAAAAGTGAAAACATTCTGCACTTTTTTTTTTTCTCATTTTCAGGGGTCAATAATTTAAAATTCCCATATATATATATATATATATATATATATATATATATATATATATATATATATATTATATATATATATATATATTATATATATATATATATATATATATGGAAGTGAGGTCAGATAGAATAAAATACTTGGATCATGACTTTTCTGAAGGACTGATCATATCATGATGCACATATCGGCTTTGTTTACATTTTTTCCAGAGTTTCAATTTATAGCAAAAATCTACTCACATCAGTCCATAGGAACGGAACTCCGACATAAGTCTCGGACCTCCTGAATGCATCTATACACAGAAAAGGCCAGGAAGCTGAATAGTCTGTTAGCTAATTTGTTTTTCCAGCTTCTTGGCACACAGTCTGGTTTCTCCATAATCTTGTTTCAATCAGACTGGGCCGGACAGAGCACAGGATATCTGGAGAATTCAGAACTTTCTTCTGCATTTGTGCTCCGTTGATGGAAAATAAATCAAAGTAGCTTCAAAATCCTGCAACAACTAATTAAATTAAAGCTCTTTAATGGTGCTTTTTTGTTGTAGAGCACATAAACAACTACAGTATGTGTAGCTACACATTACACAGCTAGCATGCGTCTTTTTACATCTACACATAGGGAAGCAACAGAATAGCCTGCTAGCTAATGTGTTGTTTCCTACTTCTTTGCAAACAGTCTGGTCTCTCCAAAATCTATTTTTTCATCCCACATTTTTCAGACAAACTCCAGAGCAACAAGAGAATTAAGAGTTCTGCAAACACACAGAGAGGTGTTCGTAGGAAAGAACGGACTTTAGATGAGCCTCATACAAACACAGAACGATGTGGGGGATGATGAGTCATTCAGGTAAATCATGTGGAAAAGCAGCAAACTTGGTGAAGTTTGAGGCTAAATTCAGCTTGAGACGCCTGCTGGAGTTTCTCCATCGGTGTCTGGTAACTGGATGACTAACGGCCTGAAGCCGGGGGAAAACGTTCACACCTCATCCCAGATATGGACGCTAAGATCAGAGAGTCTGATCTGAAGCAGTGGCTCGGCGGTGGAAGCTTCTTTCTCCACATGCACAGACGGGATTGTTCGGATGAGTCACCTGCAGCCGGTAAAGCAATTTATCCTCCAACTGTGTGCAGCGTTTTGCTTTTCAGAAGCCGCTGAGTCACCAAATGAGACACCTTGTGGGCGTTTTCTGGTTTAGCTGCCTTCATATCTTTAGTTTCTGGCAGCTGAGGACAGATTTCACACCGTGGCGTCCCGTCGCTGCTCGCAATCAAACCAGATTCAAACTCAGCTCCAAGACTGCACCTTAAAAAAACTAAAAACTGAAATTATCATAAAGTTTATGTCCATGCAGCTCAGTTTTATGTTTATTAGATGTGCTGAAATTTATGATTGAAGAAGCTAAAATGAGAAAAGAACATTATTTAACTGATTATTGTGTTGTAGCCAGAAAAACTTAAAGGAACAAGTTAAAAGTAGACAAGGACAACAAAGGAGAACCAAGGACAAGACAGGACTATATACTGTATGGTGTATATATATATATATATATATATATACACACAAAGACAAATGATGGCTAAGACAGGTGAAAATAATGAGGGAAATCAACATTTTGGACTTTTCCCCCCATTTTCTAAGACCAATTACTCTTCAGTATTGTCATTTTAGACAATTTCAGTGATTTTGGCCAAGTTTCAAGTCATTTTGAGTCATTTTGAAGAGGATTTAACTAATTAAGGATATATTGGGCTGTTCTTGGACATGTTTCAAATCATTTTGGAGAAATTTCTGCTGTTTCTATTCGGTTTTCACATATTTTGGACAGATCTTTGGTTATTTTGGAAAATTTTGACTCAGTTCTAACAGGATTCAACCCAAAATAGTAAGAAACTGGAACCTTGTCTGGTCAAACTTTAACACATCAGATTCTACTGATGTTAGAGCCTCAAAGGTTGGAGAAATGTGGACCAAAGACTGTATTTTAGTAGAAATATGGATCCATCCATAGATAAACACTTAGAGGAACTTTATGGAGACACTATACCACAACCATTGGAAGTGTTGCACTTCTTCCCCCATTTTTAAGGACCAATAATTAAAAATGTGTCCTCTGCTGGAGTCATTAAATGTTGTAGATCTGCTGGAAATTATTCTATCTGCATCCAAAATAATGTGAAACCTGTTGAAGACGACTTTGAATTTCTCCAAAATTAGTCAAAAGTTCTCCAAAATAATTTTAAATCAGCCCAAATTATACAACAATTGTCCAAAATGACCAAAACAATCCAAAAGGACTGAAATTTTGTTCAAAACTACACAGAAGCAGCTTAAAACCTGTGCAAAATGACGTATATTTGTCCAAATGGATTCCTATCTTCATTTTTGTACGTCTAAATACCTAAAAACTGGAACCTTGTCTGGTCAAACTTTAACACATCAGATTCTACTGATGTTAGAGCCTCAAAGGTTAGTAGAATGTCGACCAAAGACTGGATTTTAATAGAAATATGGATCCAGCCATAGATATACACTAACAGGAACTTCATGGAGACACTAGACCAGCCTGGATTGAAAATGTTGTACTTTTTCTTCAATTTTCAAGGGCCAGCAATTAAAATTTTGTCCTCTGCTGGATCTATTTATTCATTTTAATCTGCTGAAAACTATTCTGTTTGTGTTATCAACAAATGTCATGTCTGTGGGAGTTTAATTTGTGGAGATACTGAACCCTTAAAATGGCTGTAGAGGGTTTTTTGTGTGAAAATACAAAAAAATCACAGATCTGAAAACATCTGAAAGTCTCAATTTTTTTCAAATCAAAAGAGGAGAGAAAACAGTCAAAGGGATGAAGTAAAACTGCACAAGACAAACTAGGGCAGCAATTTTTACAAAATAAAACAGGAAATAAACGGAAAAAACCCAAACTACGACACCTGGAAGTCCTGTTATGTGAATTGAATGAATTCATGGTAAAAATCCACACAAATGTTGAGGAAAACATGCAAATTCTTAAGTCTTGGAAGCTTGTTTCTTCTCGTTTCTGGTCGCGACAGACCATCCTCTGGTCACCATGACGATCCTCCACATCAAGCTTTTATCTGCCAGCTGCTGCCCACCTCAAAAGTGAAGTTTTCTCTATTAAAGAAGGAATATCATGGAGAAATCACAAACCTGCAGCTGCCAGTAGTCATAGGAAGAACCCAGTCCCAGAACTTTTCCATCACACCTCATATTTTCTGACTTTAACATATCTGGGTTTGTGTCTCTAGATAAGTGAGCAGCAGTGATCTTGGTGATGATTTAGGCAACAACACCAGCCTGAGGCAGAAATACCACAATGGTGTGTTTGCTTTACTGCAGCATCTGTGTATAAAAAGGCTTTTATACGAGTCATACTGATTTATCTCTTCATCACTGAGCTTTTATCCAGACAAGCAGCCTCTTGTAGTCTTGTGAATAAAGCTGGGAGTAGCGTGACGTTGCTGCAGCTTTTATTTCTGAAGTTTATTAGAAAAATCCAGCAGAAATAAAAGAACAGGACTGAGGATTTGTTAAAACTCCTCAGATGTCCAGTAATTGAGCTCAACACTTTCACAAATCATCAATTATTCACTTTGAAGCTACAAATCGGTGATAAAGAAAGACTCAGATTCACAGAAAGTGGAAAATCTATTTCAATTTGAGGAGATAAAGGATCATCGACGTGCAGCATTTTACTCTTTCATCATCAAAACACCCAGAGAAAGAAAAAATAAATCAGCAGCACAACGCTTCAGTTTCCACAACAGTCAGACTGTTGTTTATCTGAGAAACAATCAGATCAACAACAATCAGACTGTTGTTTATCTGAGAAACAATTAGATCAACAACAATCAGACTGTTGTTTATCTGAGAAACAATTAGATCAACAACAATCAGACTGTTGTTTATCTGAGAAACAATCAGATCAACAACAATCAGACTGTTGTTTATCTGAGAAACAATCAGACTTTAACAGTCAGACTGTTGTTTATCTGAGGAACAATCAGACTTTAACAGTCAGGCTGTTGTTTATCTGAGAAACAATCAGATCAACAACAGTCAGATTTTAACGGTCAGACTGTTGTTTATCTGAGAAACAATCAGACTTTAACGGTCAGACTGTTGTTTATCTGAGAAACAGTCAGATTTTAACGGTCAGACTGTTGTTTATCTGAGAAACAGTCAGATTTTAACAGTCAGACTGGCTGTTTTGTCTGCAGAGATGAAGGTGAAGATCAGCAGTTTAACCTCCAGCCAAACATCTTCGGCTGTCTGACAAACATCAGGTCGACTCCCAGCAGCAGGACGGAGGTTTATAACCTTTAAATGTTCAGAGATCAGAGCCGGCAGAAGAATTCATCAGCTTGGTTTGCTTCAAGCATCGAGTTCCTGAACTATGGGGTCAACACAATCTTTTCCTCTGGTGTCTGAGGTGCGTTTATCTCGCTGTGGTTTTCTAAAGTTATGTGGGTCAGACCGGATCATTCTGCTCAGATTTTACTGATTTACCGTTAGGGACCAACTCTACGCTCTGACACCTGAGAATTTCTATATTTTCACCTGTGAAGCCATTTTAAAAGTTCAGTGTCTCGAGAAATAAAACTCCAACAGGCATGAAATGTGGTGAGGACAGACAGAATAGTTTCCAGTAGATTAGAATAGATTAAAATGATTGAATGGATCCATTCCCATGAAGTTCCTGTAAGTGTATATCTATGGATGGATCCATATTTCTACTAAAATCCAGTCTTTGGTCCACATTTCTCCAACTGTTGAGGTTCTAACATCAGTAGAATCTTATGGGTTAAAGTTTGACCAGACAAGGTTCCAGTTTTTAGATGTTTAGACTAAATGTTGATGTGGACTCATTGGTAGGAACCAGAACCTGGAGTTCATAGAGGTCTAGATGTTCATAGAGGTCTAGATGTTCATAGAGGTCTAGGTGTTCATAGAGGTCTAGATGTTGGAGTTCATAGAGGTCTAGATGTTCATAGAGGTCTAGATGTTGATGTTCATAGAGGTCTAGATGTTCATAGAGGTCTAGATGTTGGAGTTCATAGAGGTCTAGGTGTTCATAGAGGTCTAGGTGTTCATAGAGGTCTAGGTGTTCATAGAGGTCTAGATGTTCATAGAGGTCTAGATGTTCATAGAGGTCTAGGTGTTCATAGAGGTCTAGATGTTGGAGTTCATAGAGGTCTAGGTGTTCATAGAGGTCTAGATGTTGGAGTTCATAGAGGTCTAGATGTTCATAGAGGTCTAGATGTTGGAGTTCATAGAGGTCTAGATGTTCATAGAGGTCTAGATGTTCATAGAGGTCTAGATGTTGGAGTTCATAGAGGTCTAGATGTTCATAGAGGTCTAGATGTTCATAGAGGTCTAGATGTTCATAGAGGTCTAGATGTTGGAGTTCATAGAGGTCTAGATGTTCATAGAGGTCTAGATGTTGATGTTCATAGAGGTCTAGATGTTCATAGAGGTCTAGATGTTGGAGTTCATAGAGGTCTAGGTGTTCATAGAGGTCTAGATGTTCATAGAGGTCTAGATGTTCATAGAGGTCTAGGTGTTCATAGAGGTCTAGATGTTGGAGTTCATAGAGGTCTAGATGTTCACAGAGGTCTAGATGTTCATAGAGGTCTAGATGTTCATAGAGGTCTAGATGTCTAAAGAAATAAGATGCAATCACTACTGATGTTTGCAAAAAAAAAGGTGCAAAAATAAAAACCAGGATTTCCTGCAGGTCAAATTGACCTGGTTTAAAGTTTGAAAATGTGGAAAAAAATATTTTCACAGCAAAACTTCTGATGTCCACATTTTCAAAATTTTTTGGAAATCTTTGAACATTTTTTGGTGGAATAAAAGAAATGTTAAAAATGTTTCTTAAGATCATTCACATAAAAATCAACCAAAATCCCTGGATTTTGGTTGATATATATTATATATCTATATAAATATTTATATATATATATATAAATATTAGAAGTTTTACTGATATATATGGAATCACTTTAGATATTTTTAGGATTTTTTTTCAAGATTTTTACTCATTTTTTTCGAAAATATTTACAGGAATTTTCTTGCCAAATTTTGTTGGATTTGTTTTATTTTATAAAACTTTTGAGGGAAACTTTTAAGAAATTATTGAAATTTTCTTCCTGAAGGTTTTGCAAATTTTCATAAATCTGGGGATTTTTTTTGCTGAAGTTTTGGATGTTTTTCAGACATGGAAACAATATCTTTTGGTGCCTGTAAATGAAGACAACAGGAGAGTTCAGTAAATCTAACTTCAATAATCACTTTAATACTTCTTGTTGACTTTGTCTGGATAAACTTTATTGAACTGTCATTCACCAAATGAAGTGATTCATTTAGAAATCATATAAAAATGCAGTGCTATCCCTGTTTGAATGTGTAGTGTGTAAAAAAGCAGCTCCTTCCTGGTTAATAGGATGAATCCTCTGGATAAACCTGTGAACTTGTGGCCGTGGCTTCGCTGTGTGACCTGCATTAGAGTAATTACACAGACAGGGTGTTTTATTTGGAAAAAAAGAGGTTAATTTATTTATTTACTGGGCGGTCAGGCTGCTGCCGCTGGCTGGACTTGAACAGACGCTCTGGATGCCATCTGTGGCCCAAAGCCTTTAATCAGCCTTAAGTCGGTGGACGGAGCAGCAAAGGTCCTTAAGAGCTTAAAAAGCACAACACTTTCTCAGCCTCGTCACAGTCAGACGGAGGTTTCAACCTTTGTGTCGTCTTCGTTACGCTGAAACATCAGCAGCTCCAACCACATTAACCCTCCTGCTGTCCTCATTTACAGGCACCAAAAAACACTGTTTCCTTTTCTGGAAAAATCCCCCCCCCTCCCAAAAAAAATAAATTCCTCAAATTTCTGAAAATCTGCAAAACCTTCAGAAAAAAACTCCAATTATTCCTTAAAAGTTTTATTGAAGAAAAAATATTTGGCAAGAAAATTTTTGTAAATATTAAAAAAAAGAGTAAAAATCTTCCAAAAAATCCTAAAAATATCTAAAGTGATTCCATATATATCAGTAAAACTTACAATATTTTCTTTAAGAACATTCACATAAAAATCAACCAAAACAGGATTTTGGCTGATTTTTATGTGAATGTTCTGAAAGAAACATTTTTAACATTTCTTTTTTCCACCAAAAAATGTTGAAAAATTTCCTGAAAATGTTGAAAATGTGGACATCAGAAGTTTCACTGTGGAAATATATTTTTCCACATTTTAAAACGGGTTCATTTGACCCACAGGACGACATCAGGGTGAAACATTTTATATATTTGAGGCATTTCAGGTGTGTTTTATGACGTTTTGTACAATTATGACACATTTTGTTCACATATTGGACTGTTTTTTACGGCATTTGGACCAATATCTAACATATTTTCAGGAATCTCTGTCATTTAGAACACATTTTTGTCATTTCTGACAGTTTTTGACTTATTGTGGACAATTCTAATTTAATTTTTGGACATTTTTCTGTCACTTGGAACTAATTTTTGGCATTTGGGCAATTTTGACCTGAATGTACACACTTTTTGGGACAGTTCTGAATTGGTTTTAGAGCATTTTTGGGTTATTTCGGACAGACATTTAACTAAATTGAAACGGAGGCACAAGATACAAAGTTAGCATAAAAACACAACAGACTGAGTGCAGCGTCTGACCCACAACTGCAGGAATAAAACACCTTTACTGCCTTTAATCAGCAGATAAAGTCTAGACGTCACTTCTGTGCTGCATTTACAGTCATTTATTTGTGTTTGTTGTGTTGTTTTGTCGTCAGGATTGAATCACTGAGAAGAAGTTACTGCATCAGACGACAGTTTTTGGACTAATTTGTGTCTGAAAGTATCAAATCAGGGTTTATTTTCCTGCACAGATGAATTTTTGGAAACTTACAGAGAAGTTTTAAATGCTTCCCAATGGAAACGTGTCAGATTTGTAGATAATAAATGTATTTTTAAGAAGTTTTATTAACTGGGGTTTTTCTTTCACTGCAGTGAACAACTGGAACACCGTTTTACAGTATTTAAATCAACAAAAATGTTATTATTTTAAGGATATCTGTCGTTCTTTATTCTTTTCAACCTTTTATTTGACAGTTTTAACCTTTTTTTCTCGTGAAATACAGATAATAGCCGTTAAAATAACAGAAATTTACACACTAGCTGTGCAAAAACAGGTTAAAACTGTAAAAACTAAATAAAAATTGCAAAAAGTGTTAATTTACTCGTTAAATTTAGGCAACTGTATGGAAATGAGTTTTCCTTCTTCTTTTAAGCTGTCATTTTACAGATTTCCCCCTTTTTTCACAAAACTACTAATAGTGACGCGTAAAATAGCAGAAATTCACACGCTAGCTGTGCAAAAACAGGCTTCATTTAAAAAAAGTAACTATTATATTTAAGATATGAAAAAGATGTGGTTATTCTCCAATATTATGAAAAAAAATCATAAATTTGTTGAAAAAAAACCCATTAGGTGGTAATTTTAAGACAATTCACAAATGTATGTAAAAAATCAAGCAAAAACTTAAAGATTCTCTGAGATTAAGGGAGTAGATTTGTGGGGAAAATGTAGAAACTTGTGTGGAAAATGAAAATCTGTGAGAGAAGAAAAGTAAATGACATGAAAAGGAACGAATGATCTGAGATTTAGAAATCTAAAGTTACACATGTTGATAAAAGCAGATGTTCTGTGGCACCGAGGGAACCAGAGAAGAAGAAGAAGAAGAAGAAGAAGAAGAAGAAGAAGAAGAAGAAGAAGAAGAAGAAGAAGAAGAAGAAGAAGAAGAAGAAGAAGAAGAAGAAGAAGAAGAAGAAGAAGAAGAAGAAGAAGAAGAAGAAGAAGAAGAAGAAGAAGAAGAAGAAGCTTTACTGTATATAAAACAGCTGCAGATACTGCAGCTTCCTGTTTTAATGAAGGAAATTCAGTTTGTTGTATATAGTGTGTATAGTGTGTAGTATATTGTGTATGTACAGTGTGTAGTACATAGTGTGTAGTCTATAGTGTATATAGTGTGCAGCATATAGTGTGTATATATTTATACACACTATATATATATATGTAAATAAAAAAATCTGTAATTAGCTCCATATAGTTTATTTATTGTTTATATTGTGTATATATTCTCTATTTATTGTATATATTGTGTATATATTGTGTATTTATTGTATATATATAGTGTCTATATTCTATAATTAGCTCCATATAGTTTATTTATTGTATATATTGTGTATATATTGTTTTTATTGTATATATTGTGTATTTATTGTGTACATTCTATAATTAGCTCCATATTGTTTATTTATTGTATATATATTGTATATATAGTGTATATATTGTGTATTTATTGTATATATTTTGTATATATAGTGTATATATTGTGTATTTATTGTATATATAGTGTATATATTGTGTATTTATTGTGTATATTCTATAATTAGCTCCATATATCTTATTTATTGTATATATTGTGTATATATTGTGTTTTTATTGTATATATTGTGTATTTATTGTGTATATTCTATAATTAGCTCCATATATCTTATTTATTGTATATATTGTGTATATATTGTGTTTTTATTGTATATATTGTGTATTTATTGTGTATATTCTATAATTAGCTCCATATATCTTATTTATTGTATATATTGTGTATATATTGTGTTTTTATTGTATATATTGTGTATTTATTGTGTACATTCTATAATTAGCTCCATATTGTTTATTTATTGTATATATATTGTATATATAGTGTATATATTGTGTATTTATTGTATATATTTTGTATATATAGTGTATATATTGTGTATTTATTGTATATATAGTGTATATATTGTGTATTTATTGTGTATATTCTATAATTAGCTCCATATATCTTATTTATTGTATATATTGTGTATATATTGTGTATTTATTGTATATATTGTGTATTTATTGTGTATATTCTATAATTAGCTCCGGTCTCCGGGACTCTGCTTCAGATCCGCCGCAGCTCAGAAACACTTCCGCGTCGGGTGTCACTGAAGCAGGAAGCGGACGGTTTCCGTTAACGGCTCCGTTCACCGTCTGCAGGTCCGTCCGACCCCCCAACGGCTGGCCGAACCTCCGCTAGCTTCCGGAGCTAACTCCTTCCACCGTCCGGTACCGGGGCTCCGAGTGTCTCTACAGCCGCCTCTAGACGAGCCTCAGCCGGGTGACGGTGATCCAGCCCCGGAGGACCGCAGGACCGCAGGACCGGAGGACCGGAGGACCGGGGAGCGGGTGAACCCGAGGAGCTACATGGAGGCTAACTGACCGGACCGGAGCACCGCGGTTCGTTAGCAGCAGGATGCCCGCCGGTAAGCAGCGAGGGTCGGGGTGTGTGTCGACCTGTCGGGGGTTGAAGCACCGTGAGGCGTTCAGGTCCCCGTTAGAGCAAAACAACAGCAGAGTGGAGTTAGGAAAGTACTGTGGTGCGTTCAGGGACGCTGGAACTCAGCGGGTTACCGGCTTCTGTCACCTTTTTATTCACCTTTTAACTCATAGAGCGGCTGTAACACCGTTTCACTGGATTTAAATCTGCAGAAATATAATTATTTTATAGGTGTTTGTCGTCATTTGAAAGAAACCCAGTCTGGAAAGTAGCTTCTGTCACGTTTTTATTCACTGGGGGCTCGTTTAAATACCGTTTTACTGTATTTAAATCAGCAAAATCTAATTATTTAACAGGTATTTGAAAGAATATCTGGCGAATAATTAAGAAAAAAAATGATGAATTTATTTATTTTCTGCTTCCGTCACGTTTTTTTTTTCACTGTTAGCTCTGTGTTCCATCAGTAAAAAAAATCTAATTATTTAACAGGTATTTGTCGTTATTTGAAAGAAATATCCCGTACTATAATAGTTAGGAAAATGGAGAATACTTTTAAAATAAATTCCACGTTTTTCTTCACTGTGGGCTCATTTTTTACCTGATAGAGCGACTGTACCGCCGTTTTACTACATTTAAATCAGCAGAAATCTGATTATTTTGCTGATATTTGTCTGTATTTGTAAGAAAACGTCTTATTTTCAAGCTGTTATTTTACAGATTTCACCTTTTTTTCACATGAAACTACAGAAAATACCTGTTAAAATAACAGAAATTCACATTCTAAATGTGGAAAAGCACTTTGTTTTGCACAATCTGGTGCAAACATTTGAATTTTCTGTGTCTTCCAGGGTATAAAATGCGACTATTCTTTCTATTTTTGCAGTTTCTTTGGTAAATTGTCTCATTTTGGTGATTTATTTCCCTCTTTTTAATTAATTTTAGTTTTTAAAATGACACTTTCTGGAACTTTGTGTCATTCTTTTTTTCTCTAAATCTGTGTTTTTATGTATTTTATGCACTTATTTTGGTTATTTTTCACGTGATGTGTTCACAGACTGTCGGAGAGCTGAGAATCCAGCGTTTTTTTCTGATTTTACAGTTTCCACTTCATTATCTGACGGCAGTTTCTGGGATCCAGAGGGTTTAATGTTCAGCTGTTACTGATTGGTTATTGATTAATCTGCTGATTAGTTTCACTGTTGACGAGGTTTTTAGTTGTTTTCTGTTTTAACTGATTAACGGTTTGGTCTGTAAAATGTCAGAAAATGGTGAAAATCTTTGATTTTAAACGTGTATTCTGGGGCTAGCTGCTAGCTTCACTGTCTGTAGGAATTCTTTGGACCTTCTTGTGCAGCTGTGGCTGGATCCTACTCAGCATGTTGTGCACATTTTCAAAATAGTGGACTCTGCTGTGCTGCAAACTAGTGTTGATTATTATTACAGAGGACGCACCAGCAGGTTTCAGAGCTTTTATTGTGAAAATCTCCGCCTTCCTGTGTTTTATATTAATGGAAACTGAATAAACAGGAGTTCTGAACAGTTTGTTGACATTTCATAGATGAGAAAGTTTTCCTTCTGGTCGTCTTTTTGTGAAGCTGTCGTGATGCATTCAGGGGCGTTGGTGATTTTGGACGTCCTTCTGGAGTATTTATTTCCTCCTGTGATTTTTAATCATTAGTTTTTACTGCTGCTTGTTGTCAGGTGAGTCTCACAGGTGGAGTTTAATCAGTGGAAACAGGTAATAAAGGGACGTTGTGGGCGTTAGCTTAGCATAGCAGCTTGTAAAATTAAACGACTTCTCATCATAAACTAATTATCGTTCTGTTTTTAGATCGTGCAGCCAAAATACGTCTGAAGATGACAAATATGTTAAACTTTCTTTCACTTTGGTTTGTTTCTGCAGACGTCACAGAATTACAGCTGATCGGCTGCATAGGTTTATTTTTTCAGGTTTAATTAATTCTTTTTTTAAAGATTTATTTATTTATTTATGACAGGTTTAACTCATTTATTTTTTAAATAGATTTTATCTATTTTTTAATTTTCTTTATTGCAGCATTTATTTATTTTTGCAAGTTACATTTATTTATTTGATAAGATTGACTTATTTAAAAACTTTTTTTTTACAGGATTTGCTTATTTATTGCAGGCAAGAATTTATTTTTTTCACAGGTTTTATTTCTTTATTTATTTTTAACAGAATTAATTTATTTTTACAGGTCTTATTTATTAATCTTTTTTACTGGAGTTTCAGTAATAGCATCTTTTCTCATATTTTTCCAGGTTTTCTTGCAGTGTGTGCTCGTTGTTTTGTTTTGTTACTGAATCAGACGATAGTTTTTGGACTAATTTCCTTTTGAAAGCATCAAATCAGGGATTATTTTCCTGCAGATGATTTTTTTTTGGCTCCTTACAGAGAAATTCTGTGATATTTTAAAGTAATATGTGAACTTTTAACCAGGTTTGTTAACTGGAGTTTGGTTTTCTGAAGCGTAACGGACATATTTATCTGTCGATTGGTCAAAAATAAGAGGAGAAATGATCGATTTCTGGATACCACAAAGAGCCCAACACCTGATTTCAGGTGATTTTCATCCTGAACCTGAACCGATGAAACTCTCGACCAATCAGAGGCTCCAGAAAATGTCACGTGACTTTCTGTTTGTGGAGTCGTGGACTCTGGATGCCCTGGTCTCCTTTCTGCTCCTTTCTCCTCCTGCAGCAGCTGGTCTGGCAGGAACCAGCGGCTGGTTCTGGTTCTGGTTCTGGTTCCTGGTTCTGGTTCCTGGTCCTGGTTCTAGTCCTGGTCCTGGTTCCTGGTCCTGGTTCTGGTTCTGGTCCTGGTTCTGGTTCTGGTTCTGGTTCTGGTTCCTGGTCCTGGTTCTAGTCCTGGTCCTGGTTCCTGGTTCCTGGTCCTGGTTCTGGTTCTGGGTCCTTGTTCTGGTTCCTGGTCCTGGTTCTGGTTCCTGGTTCTGGTCCTGGTTCTAGTCCTGGTCCTGGTTCTGGTTCTAGTCCTGGTCCTGGTTCTGGTTCTAGTCCTGGTCCTGGTTCTGGTTCTAGTCCTGGTCCTGGTCCTGGTTCTGGAGGCGTCTCTCCAGAACCAGGACCAGAACTCTGTAATTCCTCCCAGCAGTAAAGTGCTGATTCCGTTCTGTATTAATATTATTTATGTTCCATTAGCGGTAAAATGACGTTTTCAGCATCGATCTGATGGATTGCAGTGGATCAGTGTGTAGTCAGTGTGTAGTCAGTGTGTAGTCAGTGTGTAGTCAGTGTGTGGTCAGTGTGTGTAGTCAGTGTGTAGTCAGTGTGTAGTCAGTGTGTAGTCAGTGTGTAGTCAGTGTGTAGTCAGTGTGTGTAGTCAGTGTGTAGTCAGTGTGTAGTCAGTGTGTGGTCAGTGTGTGTAGTCAGTGTGTAGTCAGTGTGTAGTCAGTGTGTGGTCAGTGTGTGTAGTCAGTGTGTAGTCAGTGTGATCAGTGTGTAGTCAGTGTGTAGTCAGTGTGTAGTCAGTGTGTAGTCAGTGTGTGGTCAGTGTGTGGTCAGTGTGTAGTCAGTGTGTAGTCAGTGTGTAGTCAGTGTGTGTAGTCAGTGTGTAGTCAGTGTGTGGTCAGTGTGTAGTCAGTGTGTGATCAGTGTGTAGTCAGTGTGTGGTCAGTGTGTGGTCAGTGTGTGTATTTATAAATTTTTAGATTCTCTTTTTTACTTACAGAATTTATTTATTTTGCAGTTTTTATTGATTTCTTTTTACATTCTCGCTCTCTTTTTTTGTTTTTTGCAGGATGTATTTATTTATTTTAAAATGTTCTTTTTACAGGATTTATTTATTTATTTTGCAGATTTTATGTATTTATTTTTTCACGATTTAGTCATTTGTTTATTTAGTTTGTTTATTTATTTATTTTTTACTGGATTCATTCATTTATTTTTAAATTTTCTATTTAATGGGATTTATTTATTTATTTTTTGCAGGATTTATTTATGACAGGATTTAATCGTTTACTTTTACATTTTCTCTTTTACAGGATTTTTTATTTATTATTTTATAGGATTTATTTATTTATTTAAAAAAATATTTTTTACAGAATGTATTTATTTTTACAGGTTTAATTTATTCACTTTTACAGGATTTATTTCTTTTTAATTTTTGGTACAAGATTTGTTTATTTATTACCTTTTTAATTTATTTATTTTTTGTACAGGATTTGTTTATTTATTTTTAAATTTTCTTTTTTACAGAATTCATATAATTTTATGGGTTCAATTATTCATTTTTTTTTCACCAGTTTATTTATTTTTTTCACAGGATTTATTTAATTTTAATTTTTGTTTTTTTAAACTGGATTTTTTTATTTATTTGTCTTTTAACGGTTTTATTTTTTTTTAGACGATTCTTTCATTTATTTTTAAATTTTCATTTTTACAGGATTTCTTTATTTATTTTTACTGGGTTTATTTGGAAATTCTCTCTCTTTAAACAGGATTTATTTACTTACCAGTTGTATTTATTTATTTATTGTTTTAAACAAGATTTTTTTTTGTATTTTTTTAATACTTTTTATATTATGTTCCGATTATTTCTACCTGATTGGTGTGAATATATATTTAGTTTAGGCTTAACTGTGTTTATTAAAGTCCATTAAAGTGAAACAGAATCAAATAAACTCTGGTTTCATTCTGAGTCATGTGGATGTAAATGACAGCCGTGGATTCGGTGTGTTTGATTCATCTCTGAGCTGGTTTAGCTTCGCTGCTGTTTCTACTCTGGTTTTAGCTTCGCTGCTGTTTCTACTCTGGTTTTAGCTTCGCTGCTGTTTCTACTCTGGTTTTAGCTTCGCTGCTGTTTCTACTCTGGTTTTAGTCGCTGCTGTTTCTACTCTGGTTTTAGTCGCTGCTGTTTCTACTCTGGTTTTAGTTGCTGCTGTTTCTACTCTGGTTTTAGTCGCTGCTGTTTCTACTCTGGTTTTAGTCGCTGCTGTTTCTACTCTGGTTTTAGTCGCTGCTGTTTCTACTCTGGTTTTAGTCGCTGCTGTTTCTACTCTGGTTTTAGTCGCTGCTGTTTCTACTCTGGTTTTAGCTTCGCTGCTGTTTCTACTCTGGTTTTAGCTTCGCTGCTGTTTCTACTCTGGTTTTAGCTTCGCTGCTGTTTCTACTCTGGTTTTAGTCGCTGCTGTTTCTACTCTGGTTTTAGTCGCTGCTGTTTCTACTCTGGTTTTAGTCGCTGCTGTTTCTACTCTGGTTTTAGTTGCTGCTGTTTCTACTCTGGTTTTAGTCGCTGCTGTTTCTACTCTGGTTTTAGCTTCGCTGCTGTTTCTACTCTGGTTTTAGCTTCGCTGCTGTTTCTACTCTGGTTTTAGTTGCTGCTGTTTCTACTCTGGTTTTAGTCGCTGCTGTTTCTACTCTGGTTTTAGTTGCTGCTGTTTCTACTCTGGTTTTAGCTTCGCTGCTGTTTCTACTCTGGTTTTAGTCGCTGCTGTTTCTACTCTGGTTTTAGTCGCTGCTGTTTCTACTCTGGTTTTAGTCGCTGCTGTTTCTACTCTGGTTTTAGTTGCTGCTGTTTCTACTCTGGTTTTAGTCGCTGCTGTTTCTACTCTGGTTTTAGTCGCTGCTGTTTCTACTCTGGTTTTAGTCGCTGCTGTTTCTACTCTGGTTTTAGTTGCTGCTGTTTCTACTCTGGTTTTAGCTTCGCTGCTGTTTCTACTCTGGTTTTAGTCGCTGCTGTTTCTACTCTGGTTTTAGCTTCGCTGCTGTTTCTACTCTGGTTTTAGTCGCTGCTGTTTCTACTCTGGTTTTAGTTGCTGCTGTTTCTACTCTGGTTTTAGCTTCGCTGCTGTTTCTACTCTGGTTTTAGCTTCGCTGCTGTTTCTACTCTGGTTTTCGTCGCTGCTGTTTCTACTCTGGTTTTAGTCGCTGCTGTTTCTACTCTGGTTTTAGCTTCGCTGCTTTTTCTATTTTGTTTTTAGCTTCGCTGCTGTTTCTACTCTGGTTTTAGTCGCTGCTGTTTCTACTCTGGTTTTAGTTGCTGCTGTTTCTACTCTGGTTTTAGCTTCGCTGCTGTTTCTACTCTGGTTTTAGTCGCTGCTGTTTCTACTCTGGTTTTAGTTGCTGCTGTTTCTACTCTGGTTTTAGCTTCGCTGCTGTTTCTACTCTGGTTTTAGCTTCGCTGCTGTTTCTACTCTGGTTTTAGTTGCTGCTGTTTCTACTCTGGTTTTAGTCGCTGCTGTTTCTACTCTGGTTTTAGTCGCTGCTGTTTCTACTCTGGTTTTAGTCGCTGCTGTTTCTACTCTGGTTTTAGTCGCTGCTGTTTCTACTCTGGTTTTAGTCGCTGCTGTTTCTACTCTGGTTTTAGTTGCTGCTGTTTCTACTCTGGTTTTAGTTGCTGCTGTTTCTACTCTGGTTTTAGTCGCTGCTGTTTCTACTCTGGTTTTAGTTGCTGCTGTTTCTACTCTGGTTTTAGTCGCTGCTGTTTCTACTCTGGTTTTAGTTGCTGCTGTTTCTACTCTGGTTTTAGTCGCTGCTGTTTCTACTCTGGTTTTAGTCGCTGCTGTTTCTACTCTGGTTTTAGTCGCTGCTGTTTCTACTCTGGTTTTAGTTGCTGCTGTTTCTACTCTGGTTTTAGTCGCTGCTGTTTCTACTCTGGTTTTAGTTGCTGCTGTTTCTACTCTGGTTTTAGTCGCTGCTGTTTCTACTCTGGTTTTAGCTTCGCTGCTGTTTCTACTCTGGTTTTAGTTGCTGCTGTTTCTACTCTGGTTTTAGTCGCTGCTGTTTCTACTCTGGTTTTAGTTGCTGCTGTTTCTACTCTGGTTTTAGTCGCTGCTGTTTCTACTCTGGTTTTAGCTTCGCTGCTGTTTCTACTCTGGTTTTAGTTGCTGCTGTTTCTACTCTGGTTTTAGTCGCTGCTGTTTCTACTCTGGTTTTAGTCGCTGCTGTTTCTACTCTGGTTTTAGTTGCTGCTGTTTCTACTCTGGTTTTAGTCGCTGCTGTTTCTACTCTGGTTTTAGTCGCTGCTGTTTCTACTCTGGTTTTAGTTGCTGCTGTTTCTACTCTGGTTTGAGTCGCTGCTGTTTCTACTCTGGTTTCTATTTCAGACCTTCACTTCTGGGTCTGCTGTTCTCTGGAGGCTCTGATTATCCTCACAGTGTTAAACGCCTCAATTAAGTCATTATGTAGGACAAACTCAACGTCAGTCCGAGAAGATGAGAAACAAGGGAGGGAAGGAAGGAAGGAAAGAAATACGGAAGCAAAGAACGAAGGAAAGAATGAAAGTGAAAGTGAAACTGTAGAATTCATGAAAAGGTAACTTAAGCTGCTACTTCCTGTTTCCCTCCTGTGTCAGAACCGATTACTTCCAGGTCTTTATCTTCTGTCCGTTCTAAACAAGGTTCTAAAGGTTCTACAGGTTCTAAAGGTTCTGAAGGTTCTAAAGGTTCTGAAGTTTCTAAAGGTTCTGAAGGTTCTGAAGGGTTCAGATCTTCAGAACCCCGTTACCCAGCATGCCTTGCTGTCCCAGCTGGATCAAAGCTGTCTTTGTGAGGCGGTTCCTCAGTGATCTGGAGGTTCCGCTGAGGAGGATCTGCTCCTAAATATAACTTCAAAGGAGAATCTTCTCCCTCTGGTTCCTCCGACGGTCGACAACCAAGCTTTTATCTCCGTCTGTTTCTGCTCTGGGAGGATTTACTCTGTTCCTTTAGACCGCTGGGTGTAGTCGGATAAAAACTACAGTTAAACTACAGTAAAACTACAGTAAAAACTGGAGTTGAAAACTAGAGTATGTACAGGATTATTAAACATCCAGAGGAACATAAGATACCTAGAAAACCTGGAGGAAGGAAGGAAGGAAGGAAGGAAGGAGGGAAGGAAGGAAGGAAGGAAGGAAGGAAGGAAGGAAGGAAGGAAGGAAGGAAGGGAGGAAGGAGGAAGGAAGGGAGGAAGGAAGGAAGGGAGGGAGGAGGAAGGAAGGAAGGAAGGAAGGAAGGGAGGGAGGAGGAAGGAAGGAAGGAAGGGAGGGAGGGTGGGAGGGAGGAGGGAGGAGGAAGGAAGGAAGGAAGGGAGGGAGGGTGGGAGGGAGGAGGGAGGAGGAAGGAAGGAAGGGAAGGAAGGGAGGGAGGAAGGAAGGAAGGAGGAAGGAAGGAAGGAAGGAAGGAAGGAAGGAAGGGAGGGAGGAAGGAAGGAAGGAAGGAAGGGAGGGAGGGAGGGAAGGAAGGAAGGGAGGATGGAAGGAAGGAAGGAAGGAAGGAAGGAAGGAAGGGAGGGAGGGGGAAGGAAGGAAGGGAGGGAGGGAGGGAGGGAGGAAGGGAGGGAGGGAGGGAGGAGGAAGGAAGGAAGGAAGGAAGGAAGGAAGGAAGGAAGGAAGGAAGGAAGGAAGGAAAGAAGAAAGGAAGGGAGGGAGGAAGGGAGGAAGGAAGGAAGGAAGGGAGGGAGGAGGAAGGACGGAAGGAAGGAAGGGAGGAGGAAGGAAGGAAGGTAGGAAGGAAGGGAAGGAAGGGAAGGAGGGAAGGAAGGGAGGAAGGAAGGAAGGAAGCAAGGGAGGGAGGGAGGGAGGAAGGAAGGAAGGAAGGGAATGAGGGAGGAAGGAAGGGAGGGAGGAAGGAAGGGAGGAGGAAGGAAGGAAGGAAGGAAGGAAGGAAGGAAGGGAGGGAAGGAAGGGAGGAAGGAAGGAAGGAAGCAAGGGAGGGAGGGAGGGAGGGAGGAAGGAAGGGAGGGAGGAAGGGAGGGAGGAAGGAAGGGAGGGAGGGAGGGAGGGAGGAAGGAAGGGAGGGAGGAAGGGAGGGAGGAAGGAAGGGAGGGAGGAAGGGAGGAAGGAAGGGAGGGAGGAAGGAAGGAAGGAAGGGAATGAGGAAGGAAGGAAGGAAGGGAGGGAGGAGGAAGGAAGGAAATAAGGGAGGAAGGAAGGAGGGAAGGAAGGAAGGAAATAAGGAAGGAAGGAAGGAAAGACGGGAGGAAGGAAGGAAGAAAAGAAGGAAGGAAGGAAGGAAGGAAATAAAGTAGGGAGGAAACAAGGAAGGGAAGAAGGAAGGAAGAAAATAAAGAAGGAAGGAAGGAAGGAAAAGGAAATGAGGAAGGAAGAAAGGAAGGAAGGAAGAAAATGGAAATGAGGAAGGAAGGAAGGAAATAAGGAAGGAAGGATGAAACGAAGGAAGGAAGGAAGGAAAGGAGGGAGGAAACAAGGGAGGAAGGAAGGAAGGAAGGAAGGAAGGAAGGAAGGAAGGAAGGAAGAAAAAAGAAGGAAGGAAGGATGGAAGGAAGGAAGGAAGGAAGGAAGGAAGGAAGTAAAGGAAAAGAGGAAATGACATAACAGAAGAAGAATTTTCATACAAAAAAACTTTTAACGTTTTAATTACTTTTTCAGATGTTTTCACTTTAAAGCGGCTCAGTTTGGCTCCCAACATAACAGTAGAGTGAAAGAACATGAAAGTGGATATTTTCTTGACATTTTGGAACATTTTTGGAGAGCTGAATTTCTGTAAATCAGTGATATTCCTGCATATATTTTACAGTGGTATGTAAAAGTTTGGGCATCCCTGATAATTTTCTAGATTTTCCTTTATAAATCACTGGTTGTTCGAATCAGCAGTTTCAATTAAATATATCATATAGCAGACGAACACAGTGATATTTGAGAAGTGAAATGAAGTTCATAGGATTTACAGAAAGTGTGCAATAATTATTTAAACAAAAGTAGGCAGGTGCATAAATTTGGGCACCCCAACAGAAAAATTACATCAATATACTCTCCCATACAGCATCCCCTTGTGCTGAGTACGCTGAATAGTTGAACGATGCACAGTGACACCATCTGCAGCAAGATCATGTTGTAGGTCTTTGGAGCTGGTCTGTGGGTTGAGTTTGACTGTTCTCACCATCCTTCGCCTCTGCTTATCTCAGATTTTTCTTGGCTGCCACTCCGGGCCTTAACTAGAACTGTGCCTGTGGTTTTCCATTTCCTCACTATGTTCCTCACAGTGGAAGCTGACAGCTGAAACCTCTGAGCTAGCTTTTTGTATCCTTCAACTAAACCATGCCGTTGAACAATCTTTGCTTTCAGGTCATCTGACAGTTGTTTTGAGGCTCCCATGTTGCCACGCTTCAGAGAAGATGCAAAGAGGAGAACAACTTGCAACTGGCCACCTTAAATACTCTTTCTCATGATTGGCTTCACCTGTGTATGTAGGTCAAGGGTCAATGAGTTTACCAAACAAATATTGTGTTCCAATAATTAGTGCTGAAGGTATTCAAATCAATAAAACAACAAGGGTGCCCAAATGTATGCACCTGCCTACTGTTGTTTAAATAATTATTGCCCACTTTCTGTAAATCCTATAAACTTCATTTCACTTCTCAAATATCACTGTGTTCATCTGCTACATGATATATTTCACTGAGATTGCTGATCCGAACAACCAGTGATTTATAAAGGAAAATCTAGAAAATGATCCGGGGTACCCAAACTTTTCCATACCACTGCATATCTGTTACTGATACATCTTGGGTATCCAGATAGCTCCTGGTAAAACTATATAAATATCATACATATTTGAAGCTGTTCCTGCAGCTTTAAAGCTTTTCTGCTCAGATATTTCACATTGTGCTGCTCTTTTACTGCATCTCCTGCATGTGTGGTTGGAAACATTTCATTGTTTTCATTCTTTAGTTCCTTCTAAGAGAATCTGATATTTCTGAAAAGCAGGAACGTTTCCAAAAGGTCAGGAGGGATTTTTAAAAACTGTGATTTTTAGACATTTTCAGACTGCTGCTGTTAAAGAACGAAAACAAAAAGCTGCTACACCAACTGTTTTACCACCGATATCGTTTCTAAAGAGCTCACTTTCTCCACTAAACATATGAGTTCATGTTTTCAGATTTTTACAGTGAAGATTCTGCAAAATTAGTTTATTTTCTGTGATCAAAACCTGAGTTTTAGTCTGGAAGTTGTACCTTCAAAGTTAGATTCAAGGTTAGAGAAGGTCCTCACAAGTGTAGAGTAGCGGTGTGTGTGTATTTAATATATGTGTGTGTGTATTATAGTGTGTGTTTAATGTGTGTGTGTGTTATAGTGTGTGTGTTATAGTGTGTTTAATGTGTGTGTTTAGTGTGTACAGTGTGTGTGTGTTACAGTGTGTGTTTAGTGTGTACAGTGTGTGTATAGTGTCTGTGTTTCAATGTGTGTTACAGTGTGTGTGTGTTTCAGTGTGTGTGTGTGTTACAGTGTGTGTGTTACAGTGTGTGTTACAGTGTGTGTTTAGTGTGTCACAGTGTGTGTGTGTTACAGTGTGTGTGTTACAGTGTGTGTTTAGTGTGTACAGTGTGTGTGTGTTACAGTGTGTGTGTTACAGTGTGTGTTTAGTGTCTATAGTGTGTGTGTTTCAGTGTGTGTGTGTTACAGTGTGTGTGTTACAGTGTGTGTGTGTGTTCAGTGTGTGTGTCACAGTGTGTGTGTGTTACAGTGTGTGTTTAGTGTGTATAGTGTGTGTGTTACAGTGTGTGTGTTACAGTGTGTGTTTAGTGTGTACAGTGTGTGTGTGTTACAGTGTGTGTTTAGTGTGTACAGTGTGTGTATAGTGTCTGTGTTTCAGTGTGTGTGTGTTTCAGTGTGTGTGTGTTTCAGTGTGTGTGTGTTTCAGTGTGTGTGTTACAGTGTGTGTGTGTTACAGTGTGTGTGTTACAGTGTGTGTGTGTTTCAGTGTGTGTGTCACAGTGTGTGTGTGTTTCAGTGTGTGTGTGTTACAGTGTGTGTGTCACAGTGTGTGTGTGTTACAGTGTGTGTGTTACAGTGTGTGTGTGTTTCAGTGTGTGTGTTACAGTGTGTGTGTGTTACAGTGTGTGTGTCAGTGTGTGTCACAGATGGCGGCTGCAGATACCATCAGGCTTCTCACCAGTCAGACGCTCAGACACTAATTTTAGAGTCAGTCTGGACAAACACAAGTCAGAGCTTCAATCCGTCGCTGCTTGACTTCGTTTCTTAGACGACGATATTTTTGACATAAAAAAACATGTTTTCTTCATTTTACTCCACATAAAATCCAACAAATATAAAGATATCAGTATCTGACATGAAATGCAGCAGACTTTTCCTTCCTTCCTTCCTTCCTTCCCTCCTTCCTTTCCTAACAACAGGGCACCATGACAAAGGCTTTTATGACACTTAATGACCTCTGATCAGAGCTCAGGTATTCACGATGATTCTCTTTCTACGAGATGCTTTAAAATGAGATTAGAGGAACATTTAGTCGTGAGAAACTTAAATATCTCACTTTGGCCGAGTCTGACGTGAAAAACGTTTGAATTCTGTTGTTTTTGTTCCGTTAGCAACTAAAATAAACTAAACTACAGCTTTGATTAGTGAATAAACAGCAGAAACTTTAACTTCCTCTCAGGTCCGTTGTAAAAGACAAACAGGCCGCTGAAGTAAAGAAGCTCAATAAAAACCTCACTAACAGTCACACTTTTCCAGAGTTTTATTCAACAATACGAGTTTCTGCAGCCTTCAGATTCTCATAATTGTACGTTTTTTCTTTTATAACATTAAAATCTCCCCGTTTGCGACGTCTGGAGTTCAAATTAGCTCATAAGTAGAAGTTTACATGAAGAAAAAATGCTCATGTCTGGATAGAACTCAATGAAAAACTGCAGATTTTGAGCAATTTTATTAACAATCGATTCATAATCACAAAAAATCGAATCAAAATTGTGACTTTTACATTCGTTGTTTCTCAACAAATGCCTTGTTTTATCTGCAACCTAAAAACATTCAATTTACTGTCATATAGAAGCACCAAAAAAGCAGAAATACTCACATTTTTAGAAGCTTAAAATACATAATTTTTAAAACTTTTTTCCCCTAAAAAACTGCTCAAACCGATAATTATCAAAATATTTGGTGCAGCTCATCAGCTGATGCATTAATAACAGCAGCTCAGATGTGGCGCTTTTTTGACAAGACAACCACGTTTTAATCCTGATGTCTTCATTTACAGGCACCAAAAAATACTGTTTCCTTGTCAGAAAAAAATCCCAAAATTCTGCAAAAAAATCCCCCAATTTTCTGAAAATTTGTTAAACCTTCAGGAAGAAAATTGCAATAATTCCTTAAAAGTTTCCCTGAAAAGTTTTATTCTAAAAAAATCCCCCAAATTTGGCAAGAAAATTCTTGTAACTATTTTCAAAAAATGAGTAAAAATCTTCCAAAAAATCCTAAAATGTTTTCTTTAAGAACATTCACATAAAAATCAACCAAAATCCAGCAATATTCGCTGGATTTTGGTTGATTTTTTTTTCTAAATGTTCTTAAGAAACATTTTATACATTTCCTTTTTTCCACCAAAAAATGTTCAAAGATTTCCCAAAAATGTTGAAAATGTGGACATCAGAAGTTTCACTGTGGAAATAGATTTTTTTTCTCCACATTTTCAAACTTTAAAACGGATCAATTTAACCTGCAGGACGACACGAGGGTTAAACAGTAAAACTATGTTCTTCTGCATTTTCTGTTAATATATGAATGAATTTTACTTTTAACGGAGATAAATTCATGATTAATCGTCCGTCTCAGTGCACAAACAGGATAACTCAGCTCTTAATTCTTAAATGACTAAAAGATGCATGTTTTGCAGAAGAAGAAGAAGCAGAAACACACATTTAACCTTCTGCTAATTGTGGAGAAGCTAAAAACAGCTGTGAAGTTTCCTCCTGCTCCTCATCAACTCTTTCCACTGATTCACCAGCAGTCTCCATAAAAGGACAAACCGGCTGCAGGAATCTCAGACGTCCAAACATGGACTCGTCTTCACACGTTTAGCTGCAGGAAATTCCACCTTAAAACATGGCACGGCAGTGAAATGCATTCTGGGAGGTGTAGTAGCTCTGAGGACGGGTGGAAAGGATGCAGCTGCTCTAATCTGGAGCACAAAAAACAGCAAGAAGAGGAGGGAGTTTACATGAACAGCTGCTTTCAGCTCTCTAAGGAAAGATTAGCAGCAGATTAGCATCACATCAGGCCAGAATTAAGGCGTTTCATATCAAAAATAGTCAGTAAAAGTCATAATCTGCTGATATAATGAGAGTGATCCTCAGCTACAAACATAGAATAAACATATTTTCATTCCTTTGGCAAGTTTTAAGCTCAGTTTTAAGCTCACGAGTGCCAGTTTATTATGAAAACAATCATTTTCTTTTACATTTTCAGCTGTTCTCAGTTCTGCAAAACATCACTTATATATATATATTTATATATCAACAGAATATACACAGGAATAACCTGAATTTCCAGAAATTCGACTTCCAAAAATGTCCTGAATTGTCATAATTTAAACAAAATATCCACTTTTATGCGGTTTTAAACTCATGATCTCCAGTTCATGATGAAAACAATCATTTCTCTTTTACATTTTCTGCTGTCAAAGAGGGAAGAAAGGAAATAAGGGAGGAAGTTTTTCACAACTGAATATCACTCTAATTATATTTAAAGCATCTCATAGAAAGAGAATCACATCGTCGTCAAAGAAGAGGAATCATGCAGCGATGTTTTCCTTTCTTTTGAAGCTCTGACTTGTGTTCATCCAGACTGACTCTAAAATTCATGTCTGTCAAAGATTCTTATACATCATATATATGTATCTCAACATAATATACCCAGGAATATCCTCAGTTTCCAGAAGTTTGGCTGTCAAAAAGTGCCAAAATCTCCAAAAAATACTCACTTTTATGCTCTTTTAAGCTCATGAGCTCCAGTTCATCATGAAAACAGTCTTTTCTTTCTCAGTTTTGGAAAACGTGCTCACAGTCGAGGTCTGAAAGCAACACGAGTCCTCACAAAGATGGAAACGCACATTTACAAAACACTGTTACACAACCTCAGAGGCCCACACACACACACACACACACACACACACACACACACACACACACACACACACACACACAGATGTTCACACACACATGCATGCACATGTTTTCAAAATGCTAAATTCCTTCAGCTGCAGTAAATCTGCATAATTACTCTCCAATCAGGATGATTAAAACACCTTCAACACACACAGCAGCCTTTACTCTGCAGAGTGTGTCCGTCAGTGTGTGTGTGTGTGTGTGTTTTGCATCAGGATGTGTGTGTTTCCGGGGTGTTTTTCTCTCAGCTCTCGGGGGATTCGGTACCGACGGGATGTTTTAGCCGTTTTTGGACTCTGCAGCGCTGCAGCTTCACCTGCAGACGTTCAGCTGATCTGCTGCCGTCGTCGTCGAGGGGAAACAGAAGCTCTGCAAGGTCAGCGATGAGTGTCAGTGTGTGAGGAGGGGGGAGGAGGAGGCAGAGCGAGGCTGGAAACGGCAGAAAGAGGCAGGACCGGCGGACTGGAGGTCCAGCGTTCAGCTCCACATGGATCCGGAGAGCAGCGAGTCGGGTAGGAGGCTGTTTTTTAACCCTGTTGTCGTGACGCTTGGCAGCCTCCTCCGCTGTCAGAGAGCTGAAGGTTTGGCAGCCATTGATCTGCTCTCCGTGTGAAGCCCTCCACCGTCCAATCAGACGCCTGGTTTCAGCTCGACAGGCGCCCCTCTGGGCCAATCGGCTGCGAGCGATGAGCCTCGACGGTTGTTTTCATGAATTGGAGCTCAGTCTGGGAATCTGTTTAAACAGCCGTTAGCTCAGACTGTGGAGTGTCTTAGGACTTCTCTGCCTGTTTTTATCAGAATACAGACAGGAAATGAGGAGAAGTTGTAGTTGCACCAGGTTTGCTGTTTGCCGTCATAGTTTGGTGCTTGTGCAGATGAAGCAGTAACATTTTTCAGAATTGTGTGCCGAGTTTGTTCAGTTTGACCTGTACGACCTCTCTCTATCTGAAATAGGATGAGATGAGATGATATAAGAGGAGATGAGGTGAGATGAGATAGGATAAGATGAGATAGGATAAGATGAGTTGAGATAGGATATGATGTTTAAACAGCCATTAGCTCAGACTGTGGAGTGTCTTAGGACTGCTCTGCCTGTCTTTGTCAGATTACAGACAGGAAATGAGGAGAAGTTGTAGTTGCACCAGGTTTACTATTTGCTGTCAGAGTTTGGTGTTTGGCTGTTTTTCTGCAGATGAAGCAGCAACATTTTTCAGATTTGTGTGCCAAATTTGTTCAATTTGACCTCTACGACGCCCTTCATCCAAGATAGGATACGATGAGATGAGATGAGAAAAAGGAGATAGGATGAGATGAGATAAACTGAGGTAGGATGAGATAGGATGCAATGACATGACATGAGATGAGAAAAAACAAGATAGGATGAGATGAGATACTGAGACGGGTTGAGATGAGATCAACTGAGCTAGGATGAGATGGGATGAGATGAGAAAAAATGAGATAGGATTGAGATGAGATAAGATGAGAAAAAACGAGATAGGATGAGATGAGATATTGAGACAGGTTGAGATGAGATAAACTGAGATGGGATGAGATGAGAAAAAATGAGATAGGATTGAGATGAGATAAGATGAGAAAAAACGAGATAGGATGAGATAAATTGAGATAGGATGAGATAGGATACAATGACATGACATGAGATGAGAAAAAACAAGATCAGATGAGATGAGATAAATTGAGAGGTTGAGATGAGATAGGATGAGTTGAGAAAAAATGAGATAAGATGAGATCAGATAAGATAAGATTTGGTGTCACCATAAGCAATCTGTCATGTAGTTTGGTGTTTTTGGTGTTTTCGTGCAGATGAAGCAGCGTCGTTTTTCAGATTTGTGTGCCAAATTTAATATAAGATATGAGATAGATAAGATCAGATAAGATGAGATGAGATAGGATGAGATAAGAAAAGATGAAATGAAATGAGACAAGATAGGATGAGATGAGATAAGATGAGATGATATGAGATAAGATAATGTGAGATAAGATAACATACAGATGAGAACATTATTACATGAGGATTTTACATACATCCAGGTTCTACATGGAGGATAATTTATCCAGAACTGTGTTCCTGCAGTCAGAAACGTTTTCGGGGTAACGACCAGCGATTGACATGATGTCATTACACATGAAGAGATTATGAACTAACTTGCAGCTCTGAAATGAGATGTGGAGTCTGCAGGTGAATCGGAGCATGAAGGACTGTACGTTTGGTGTTCTAGCGGCTGCTGTCGCTCCTCCGGCTGGCAGATGTTTGATTGGAGGTCATCCGCCGCTGCCTTTCATGCTCGATTAAGCCCCTCCATCCAGCCCTCGCTGTGAAGCACCACGGCGGTCTTTGTGAGGACCCTCATTGACATGCAAGTGGAGCAGCTACATGTAACCCAACAGCAGCCTGGCTGTAACCTTGGCTCTGACAGGAGGCCTCCAACAGGCTGAGAGCAGCCAGATAGCACCAGCTATACACACAGATATTTACATACAAATGAGTGTTTTCAACAATATGCATCGTTAAATATAGAAATCTGTGGCTTTTACTCTTCACTGTGGAGCTTTAGCCACCGCTGTTGCTGTAGTAGTTGTAAAAACATGACGTAAAAATGTTTGTCTTTAACTATTTTAAATGTTTAATTTTTAATTATTATCTTATGTCCATAGTTGACATCTGTATTTTTTATTTATTTGAAAAAATGTGCTCAAAGGTGGGACTTTTTATAGCGGTTTCAATGTTTTTCACATTTCAACTCATCAGTAATCAGGATAAGATGAGATAAGATAAGATGAGATAATATAAAATAAGATGAGATGAGATAAGATAGGATAAGATAGGATATAGGATCTACTCCTCCAATATTATTTTTAGCATTACAGCAACATATTTATTATCTTTTCACTGCACCTTTACAACCTCTAATCTGGATTTTAACTAAAATTCAAGTTGCTCAGTGGCCCAGAATGGCATCCATATGGGCATATTATTCATTTTCAGGACCCACTGTCATTCAGAGTCAAAGAAAATAAGTTTATTTTCATTTTTAACATCATATCAAAGTATTATCTATGTTTGTATCATTGTGACATAAAGCTACATGCGAAAATATCACCAATTTACTTTTTTGTTAACATGAGACTTTTTTCATATTTCAACACATCAATAATCAGAATTTTTTTAACCTACTTGTCCAGTATTCCAGAATCTTAATCAATGAAGAAATAACAGAGAAAAATCAGGTTTTTGTCTTTAATAGTTCCTGAGATGTTGTTGTTTGAACAGACTAATATAATAATAATGGATTAATCCTGGAAGACTGTTAATGTTGAACCAGTGTAAATTATCGCAGAGTTTAGAGCTTCAGGCCACGTTTCACCTCAGATTTGTGGGTGCAAAAGGCTAAGAAGAGCATGAAATGGTGTTTTTAAAAAGTTCTGCTTCCTGCGCTTCATTATTATCGGAAAGTCGCATCAAAGTTCCGTCCAATCAGACGAACTCTGAGGGTTCGGAGGACATTTCTTGACAAATGTGATTCAGGACAATCTCAGATACTCAGATTCACCTGAAAAAATCCTTTTTTTACCTGCATTTTCAGTCTTTCTCCTCCTGATCTGATATAGTCTGAATCTGCTCAACCAGGAAATCAAACATGGCTTCTTTTGCTGTAACTTTGTGTATTTTTATGCCAATTTTGCCTCTTTTTGTGGTGATTTTATGTCTTTTGTAGTAACTTTGCCTGATTTTGCATTTTTTTTTAGTAATTTTGCGTGTTTTTATGATGGTTTTCCATCTTTTCATGGTAACTTTGCATCTTTTCGTGATGAATTTACCTCATTTTGTGGTGATTTTGTGGTAACTTTGACTGATTTTGCATCTTTTTCAGTGATTTTGCTTCTTTATGTGATGATTTTGCATCTTTTGTGGTGATTTTGTGTCTTTTGCTGTAACTTTGTGTATTTTTGTGATGATTTATGTAGTTTCGTGGTAACTTTGACTGATTTTGCATATTTTGTAGTGATTTTGCTTCTTTTTATGTGAACTTTGCCTACTTTTGTAATGATCTTGCATGTTTTTTTTTTTAACTCGGCATCTTTTTGTATTGATTTTGTGTCTTTTGTCGTAACTTTGGGTCTTTTTTTATGGCAAATGTGATTCAGGACAACCTCAGATACCCAGATTCACCTGAACAAAATCCTTTTTTTTTTTTTTTTAACCTGTGTTTTCAGTCTTTCTCCTCCTGATTTGATGAAGTCTGAGTCTGAATCTGCTCAACCAGGAAATCAAACGTGACTTTTTGCCTGAGTGAGCAGAAATCCCTCTGTTCCAGTCTTCAACATTTCCTTCTCCTTTTCTATTTCTTGTTTTTCTCTTCTAAGCTTTATTCAACGTTAACTTTTTCTGACGTTTTGCTGATATTTGACCTCCATCTCAGACAGTCAGCCTTGATTTTTTAAATTTCTTTTTGTCTTAGGTCACTGTCAAATGAAAGAAAGGTTTGTAAGATTAGTATCAAGTTCATGTTTTCTGCCTTCTTGGAAGCTATTTGCTTTTGTTCTTTCTTGGATAACTTTACTGTTTGTGGCTTTAAAGCCGTAAGACGTGCTGCAATAATTTGTCAATAATTAATATAGTAGGATTAGGTGACTACAGCTGAAAAATTCATCACAGTAAAATGCTAAATTTCAGCCTGTCAATAATTATTGATCATTTTATTGACTGTTTTTTATTAAAGACCAGCAGAAGAAAAAGGGTTGTTTTGAATTTAACCATTCTACCTCCTTTATTGTGAAGCACAGGTAATAATCTATGTGCCAAAACGACAATAAAAAACACAAAAAGTAACAAACAAATTAGATAAGGACAAAAGAATGATGTCATCATGGTTATATTAGATGAAGAGAAGAAGTCATGAAATAATTTAAATCTAGAAGTCTTCATTATTTTGGAAGTGACCACAGGTAGTCTGCTTCTACTGATGCAAAAAGTAACAGATTAATCCTGGAAGACTGTTAATGTTGAACTTTTGCTTATATTAAAGCAGAACCAGAGTTTTTCCCACAATCAGTAAAATCATTTAGACTCTACAGACCCAGTGGTTTGTTTGTTCAATCAGTTTTAATCCAAAGTTCTCTTTTTTGTAGATGTAAAATCTGGGCAGAGTATTGAAACTCTTGAAAAGTACATTTTTTTTGCAGACGATGCAGTTTAATTTCTGGCAAATAGTTCTTGGTAATCATATTACCTCTACAGTTTTTGTGCCTCTTTAAGAGAATACTAAAAGTTTTTGTTCCTTTGTATTCTGGCCTCATAACATGTAAATGTCTCTCATCTACTGCAAACTGAAATAAAAGCTCATATTAACACAGTGGAACTGTGGCGGTGATTGTTGAGCGTCTACCAGTCAACTTGGATGCTAAAGTCGTAGAAATTTAAATATGAACTCTTAGTATACATGCAGAAATTTCACAAATATCTTAGTAAACTTCCATGTTTTTATATATATATATATATATATATATATATATATATATATATATATATATATATATATATATATATATATATATATATATATATATATATATATATATATATATATATATATTAGGGCTGGGACTTTAACGCGTTAATTTTGATTAATTAATTGCAGCAAAATAACGCGTTAGATAAATAACGCATTTAATTGCCCCCTCCTCAGTTCCCTCGTTTCTGGTAACTCTGATGAACACTCCAGCCCAGTAGGTGGCGGTAATGAACCTAAAGTCTGTTTGTAGCCATGAAGAAGAAGCACAGGAAGCACTGAGTGAAGTCAGGCTCTGGTGAACAGTGAAGGAAGATGAGATTGAGCTTGTTGGACAGAAATTTTCCTTTTAAAAATCTTCCTGATGGCAGCTTGGATAAAAGCCTGGTTGTGTGTAAATTGTACAACAAAGAGTTTTCTGATCACTGCGTCACTTCAAGCCGACGGTATCACCTCAATGTAAAACATGTTGCTGTTAGCACCAGAGCTAACGTTAGCTACGAGTCATGCTAACGGCTAACGGTGTAGCCATCCCATAATAGACCACTTTTCTAGACAGTGCTTGAGTTTACAGAAAGTCTTCAAATGTTGAATAAAATCGCTATAATTGCACTTAGATTTGCAGTAATCTGTGAATGTAGCAGACAGATGAAAAATGCAGATAAATAGAAATGAAACATTTTTGTGGTTTAAGTTTTTACTCCGTCGAGGCTCTGCCTCCTTGGAGGAGGAAGAACCTAAACAACAAAAATATCTCTTTCAATAACTTCATAATAAACTTTTTGTTTATAAAAAATTACATAAATAAAAATTGATATTCCTATAAAAAGAACCATCAAAATTCCACCATTTATCAGACTCAGAAAAGATGAAAACAGAATGAATCTGTGGATTTTCAACTTTCTGAAGTTCCTTGAACTACTTATGCTGATTTTATGTGCCATACAGTGGAAAAAAACAACTAAATTCAGGCTTTAAGTCATCAAAAGCACTTTTTTCTATATTTTAATACATTTTTTGCTAATTTTAAATCATAAACATGTATATGTCTATTCATTGATTCAACTGTCAAACATAATTTTATTTGAATTGAAAAACTTCACTTATTGTGTCAAATATTGCTATTTGACAGTGCGATTAATTTCGAATAATTAATTACATTTGATTTTTTTGTTTCTTACCCTGCAGCCATGGAAATAAATTAAAATACATCAGCTCACACTAGTTAGATTTTTATTTTAAAAATGCCAGCGAATGAAGTGAGACTCTGATTATTTTAACGAGGTGGGGATTAATCTGGACTCTTTCAATTATGAATATTTGAACCCAGAGGAGAAAATTACTGCCGGTTGAATCAATAATGATTCCTGGAGTCATAAAAACCCATGTAGGGATCAGATTGGTTTGCATAAATGTGTGATTTGCTTCGATTAAAGAAACTGACTGATTGCTTCAGTTAGTGTCTCCAACCTGATTGGTGGAAATCCAGGAAGTAGGTTTGATGGCCACACTGGAAAATGAATATGAATGGTTTAATTACTGAAGGAGCTGCTGCAGTGACGACGTCAATCTGTTCGCTTTGGGATGAAAAGTACGTCAGCGGACAGAGAATTAAATCATTGTTCCATTAATGGATTTTCAGGCAGTTATTAAGTCTGATAATCAAATCTGAGTGATAGAGGAGAGTAATTACTGGAAACCCACACATTTCTGTTGTACAAGAGCTTCAGATTAATTTATATTTTTAGTTTACAAACACTTTTAATGCAAAAATTAACCAGGTTGCCATCTGGTTTTTTTGTTTGTTTGTTTTTTGTGGTAACTTTGTGTCTTTTTGCAGTGATTTTGTGTCGTTTGTGGTAACTTTGACAGATTTTGCATATTTTTAAATGATTTTGCTTCTTTATATGATGATTTAGCCTCTTTTTGTGGTGATTTTGTGTCTTTTGTAGAAACTTTGTCTTCGTGATGAATTTGCCTCTTTTTGTGGTGATTTTGTGTCTTTGTGGTGATTTTTTTTGTCTTTTTTGGTAATTTTGCTTCTTTTTGTAATGATTTGCCTCTTTTTGTGATGATTTTGTGTTTTTTTTGTGCTAACTTTGCCTCTTTTTTGATGATTTTGCGTCTGTGTGGTGGTTTTATGTGTCTTTGTGGTTGTTTTGTGTCTCTTTGTGGTTGTTTTGTGTCTCCTTGTGGTCATTTCTAGGTGCTTTGATTCAGTTTGTCATCCAGCCATTCTGCTATGCTAAGCTAACTAGCTGCTAGCTGTAGCCTCATATTTACAATTTAGACGGGTAGGATCAGTTTACGTCTAAAATAAACACATATTTCCTCTATCTTAAAAAGTAAAAGTTGTTGTTTTTTGTGCAGAATGCAGATTTTAAATGAATGAAGGTTATTTTCCATGTGAAGAACAGTTGAGTTTATGTTGCATTAAGCTGCTTTTTAAAGACGTTACAGATTTAAAATCAGCTGTGAGTCTTTTATGATGCGGTCCATTCTCCTGTTTCCTGCTTCAGTTTCAGACGTTGGTTTTTAAACCCACAGGACTCGGATCTCCAAATGAAACCGGAGTAAACCGAGACCTGCCGTGATTTCCAGAAGTTCCTGGAATCTCTGCTGTGGGATTAATTGATACGAACTTAATCGGTTTAATTCAGACGGAGGAGATTTGATTGCTGATGGAGGTTCGTTTGGAGGCAGTTAATTGGATTCCTTCCGGCTCTGGAGAAGCAGGACTTTTTCTTTTATGAGCTCATTTCGCTGCACGTTTTCACTGCAGGTTGATCAGGTGTAAATGTGATTATTTTCTTTCCTGATGCAGGAGTTGGAGCCTCAGCAGAAATGAACAGAATCTAAATGTAATGTCGTGTTTTTTTTCAGTTGGGTGAAAGATCTGGTGTTTGATCTCACAGCTGCTTCACATGTTGGTTAAATTCCCTCACAAACGCTGCTGATTAAATGTAATAAGCCATCGATCGGCCAGCAAAGCCTTGATAAACAGTTGGGTTTACTCCGCTGAATATTGATCGACCAACACTTCCCCAGCAAAGACATTGTTTTATTTATCACTGATGCTGCTGTTCACACCAGTTTTCAGCAGCTTTTACATTTTTACATTAATACTTTGGTGGTATTTTGCATGTAAAAATGTTTTCTTGGCCAGCTTTTTAATGGATGAAACAGCAGCTGCAGGTGATGATTCTCTTTTTTCAAAGATTTGGGCAGCAGGTTGGACAAATTCTGAACATATGTTTAAGAAATTTAACAACAAAAACAATGAAAAACTATACAAATAGTAAAAAAAAAAATGCTGAATATTACATCGGACATTTGGCCAAACCAACAATTACTCGACCCCATATCTGAACAGTCGTGTGTTTTTTGATTATTTTTGTCATTTTTGTTGTTTTTGGCCTTTATTTTATCAGAAATTGGTTGGAAAAACAACAAAAACCAATACAAATACTCAGAAAAATGCTGAATATTGGATCCAATAATGGGCCAAACCAACAACCACTTGACCTCAGTTGTGTTTTTTGAATGAGTCGTAATAATATTTTTTGCATTTTGTTATTTTGGGGCTTTATTTTATCGGAAATCGGTTGGAAAAACAACAAAAAAACTATACAAATAATGGAAAAAAATGCTGAATATTACATTGGACATTTGACCAAACCAACAATTACTCGACCCCATATCTGAACAGATGTGTGTTTTTTGAACAGTAGCACCAATATTTTGACATTTTTGATGTTTCTAAAATTGCATTTTGTTGTTTTTGTCCTTTATTTTGTCAAAAAATCAGCTGGAAAAACAACAACAAAAACCAATACAAGTACTCAGAAAAATGCTGAATATTGGATCCAGTAATGGGCCGAACCAACAATCACTTGACCTCAGTTGCGTTTTTTAAATGAGTCGTACTAATATTTTTTGCACTTTGTTGTTTTTGGCCTTTATGTTTTCAGAAATTGATCTAAAACAACGACCAAAACAAGCCCCAGAAAAATGTTCGATGTTAGATCCAATAATCGGCCAAACCAACAATCAAACATCATCTGGTTATTAATTATTAATTAGCTCAAGTTGACAATGGTCATATTTTGGTTGATTTTAGATTGACAATACAAGGAAGAATTTTTTTGTCATCATTTTGTGCCTCTTTATGGTTGTTTTGTGTCTCTGTGGTTGTTTTGTGCCTCTTTGTGGTTATTTTGTGTCTTTGTGGTTGTTTTGTGTCTCTTTGTAGTCGTTTCTAGGTAGTTTGATTCAGTTTGTCATCATTTTGTGTCTTTGTGGCTGTTTTGTGTCTCTTTGTAGTCGTTTCTAGGTACCTTGATTCAGTTTGTCGTCATTTTGTGTCTCTGTGGTTGTTTTGTGCCTCTTTGTGGTTGTTTTGTGTCTTTGTGGTTGTTTGGTGCCTCTTTGTGGCTGTTTTGTGTCTCTTTGTAGTCGTTTCTAGGTACTTTGATTCAGTTTGTTGTCATTTTGTGTCTTTGTGGTTGTTTTGTGCCTCTTTGTGGTTGTTTTGTGCCTCTTTGTAGTCGTTTCTAGGTGCTTTGATTCAGTTTGTCGTCATTTTGTGTCTTAGTGGTTGTTTTGTGTCTCTTTGTAGTCGTTTCTAGGTGCTTTGATTCAGTTTGTCGTCATTTTGTGTCTTAGTGGTTGTTTTGTGTCTCTGTGGTTGTTTTGTGCCTCTTTGTGGTTGTTTTGTGCCTCTTTGTGGTTGTTTTGTGCCTCTTTGTAGTCGTTTCTAGGTGCTTTGATTCAGTTTGTCATCATTTTGTGTCTTTGTGGTTGTTTTGTGCCTCTTTGTGGCTGTTTTGTGTCTCTTTGTAGTCATTTCTAGGTACTTTGATTCAGTTTGTCGTCAGTTTGTGTCTTAGTGGTTGTTTTGTGTCTCTGTGGTTGTTTTGTGCCTCTTTGTGGTTGTTTTGTGCCTCTTTGTAGTCGTTTCTAGGTGCTTTGATTCAGTTTGTCGTCATTTTGTGTCTTAGTGGTTGTTTTGTGTCTCTGTGGCTGTTTTGTGTCTCTTTGTAGTCATTTCTAGGTACTTTGATTCAGTTTGTCGTCATTTTGTGTCTTAGTGGCTGTTTTGTGTCTCTTTGTAGTCGTTTCTAGGTACTTTGATTCAGTTTGTCGTCATTTTGTGTCCCTTTGAGGATGTTTTCTGCGATTGTCTAATGAGTGCAGATTAACATCAAGCCTCGTTCATTAAAGTTCCCTCAACTTGAATGTAGTTTTAAATCGACTATAAATTACACACAATGTAAAGTTGGTGTGACATTATTTTACCTCAAGCCTTCAAAATAATGAGATGTTTTTATCTTTCCACCGTGTGTTTCAGTTGGTCAAGTTCAGACTGGACATATCTAGATCGACATTTGAGTGATAATAGACTAAAAATTCAGGAAATATGACTTTTCTTTGAGAACATCATGACTGAAATCCTATATTTCCAGCAGATAACTCCAGTTTCCACCACGTAGTGAGCAGTAAACTGGCTGTGGCTCCATATATTCCACAGTTTATTTACTTTATGCTAATTCCGCGCTCGGCTGCTTCGGTCTGCTGCTGGACGTTTCACCATCACTCTGCAGTCACGTGACGATCGCTGTGATTTATTCCGACTGTCGTGGAGCTCGATTCCTCACGACTTCGATGTGTTCTGAGTGTGTCGCTTTGTTTTAATAAAGCTTGTTCAAACTGAATGAATGTGCAATAACAAAATCATGTGAATGAATAACAGCTTATGAGACACAGATTTTGTATTTTCAACCATTTTTTTTGGAAACTTTCTTCACTTACTTGGGTTTTTTCCTGAAAAGATCTCATTGGGAAATTCAACGTCTTTCCGTTTGGGTCTTGGAGGTTCTGCTACTTGTGTCTTTAGTTCTGTAACCTTTTGTAGTCATTTGCAGGCAGTTTGAGGTTTAGTAGTCGTTTTGTGTCTCTTTGTGCTCATTTTGTGCATCTTTGTGGCCGTTTTGTGCGTCTTTGTGGTTGTTTTGTGTCTCTTTGTGGACATTTCGCATCTCTTTGTGGACATTTTGCATCTCCTTGTAGTCATTTTGTGCGTCTTTGTGGTTGTTTTGTGTCTCTTTGTGGACATTTCGCATCTCTTTGTGGCCGTTTTGTGCATCTTTGTGATTGTTTTGTGTCTCTTTGTTGTCATTTTGTGACTGTTTGCAGTCGTTTTGTCTCTTCTTGTTTTGTCTCTTGAGATTTTATGTCTCTTGGCAGATGTTTTTCGTCCCTCTGTGGTCATTTTGCGTTTCTTTGTGGTCATTTTGCATCTCTGTTGTTTTGTGTCTCTTTGTGATCATTTTGTGACTGTTTGCGGTTGTTTTGTGTCTCTTCTTGTGGTCATTTTGTATTCCTTTGTAGTCACTCGCAGTCGGTTTGATTCTGTTTTTTGTCATTTTGTGCCTGTTTTGGATGTTTTGTGACTTTATGCAGTTATTTCATCTCTTTTTGTGGTCATTTTGCGTGTCTTTGTGGTCATTTTGTGTCTGTTTACCATCATGTTGTGTCCCTTTGTTGTCGGTTTGTCTCTTTAGCGGATGGTCGTACCATTCAGGCCTCAGAAACGATGCTAAAATAAACCCAGCCTCGTTTATCTATCGGCAGCCTGAGAGACGGTTCTGAAATCCTCAGAAGAATAAATGAACAAGAAAAACAAAAACGGCTCCATTTGGTTATTTAGCGATTTGATCTGAGGCAGGAATGAGCAGGTAACAGGGTTAGGATTGAATTTTTCTGGTGCTTCCCGTAGTCGACCTGGGCTCAGTTTTCCTGCTGTTACAGGAAAGTTTTATTGGTCGTATTTCATTCTCAGGCTTAAGAGAGTCTGAGGAGACAGAAGCTGATTCCTGACAGCGTTGGGGGGAAGGATGGCGGAGTTTTGATCCGTTTCCCTTCTTTGGGAGGAGGTTTTGAAGGTGTTGGTGTGAATCTGGACCTCCATCCTGCTGCTTCCTGAACTCCCAGAGATCCAAAGACGTCTTCTGATGCCTCTTAGCTCTGATTGGAGGAGCAGCAGGGTCATCGGATGACTCAGACGAGCTCAATAAATGAGTTTTATTTTGAAATTCGGAGGAAACGGGGATCTTTGTACCTCTGTAGCTCCAAAAAGTAGTTTGTAGGTGCAGAAACTTTGACTTTATCTGGTTCATGTACACAATAAACGTGTGTATGGAGGTGTGTTTGCTGTTTGACCCCATCTGTTGCTCAGGTGAGCTGGATACAGGAAGGTGGGATGTTTTTCTCATCAGCAATAAAGAAAAAATGCTTTTGAAATGTTCTCAAACGAGCCTCATTCTGCTGTAACAGCAGCATGAACTCTTCATTTCTTGGTGTCCATCAGTTACTCTGCAGCAGTTCTTCTCCTCCTCCTCCTCCTTCATATCTGAAGCTTCATTCTTTGGTTTCTTCTGGAGGACGACTGAGGAAGCTGATATTTTCTTGTGAATCCTCCAGAGATCAGCTTCATTATGAGACTGACGCCTCTCATCGGTGTGAATCTCACCACAACACCCTCGCTGTACGTGTGAAACCAATTTTTTTTTCACTGTGTTTATGTTTCCTTCTTTCATCTTTTTAAGCTGCCTGGCTGAAAAAAGAAGAACTTTCTTTCATGGGACAATAAAGATCTCCTCAGGTTTTATACCTGCGACTCTTTGAACTGGACATGTGAAGTTACAAACAGAAAACGTTCTAACCGATGAGAAGGTCGTGCATTTTTTAGTCACATTTCACCCTTTTTTTAACATCTGGGGTCCAATATTCAGTGTTTTTCTTTAACTAAACATCTGAAATGTGTCTTCTACGTGTGATAAATATGACTAGATTTTGTGAATGTATTCGGTGTTAATCGATGAAAACGTCATGCATTTTTAGTCACATTTTGCCTTTTTTTTCAAAGTAAGATCCAGAGTCTTGTGAGATCTAATATTTAGTGTTCTTTCAGTCAATTCTGACACTTTCTCACTCATGTATTGCAAGAATTTATTGAATTGAGCGGTTTTCCATACATAGTAAACATCATTATATTTTCAAAATGTAATATAATCTAGCCGAGGATGAGGTCGTGCATTTTTTACTCACCTTTTTCATTTACAGTCGGGTTCATTTCAAATATTTAATGTTTTTAACAGTCAGTGCAGGATCAAATAGGACAATATTAAGGATAAATCTTCAGAAGTTCTGTTATTTAAGCATATGTTAAGCAAGAAAAACAAAAAACCGAAGGCTTTTCAATTAAGTTTCCTGTTGATGTTTCTGTTGTTCTGAATTTTGACCCCTAGATTTTCACTTTTTCTGCATTTCTAAACTCGTTTCTGATGTTTTATGGTACATTTCTGTAGTATTTTCTGAACGGGATGATTCCAGGCATTAAGCTGAAACAGTGCAGAAGTTTTCTTTGTGTCCGTCTGTAGCGTGCAGCTTGCAGCTCGCAGCGTGCAGCTCGCAGCGTGCAGCTTGCAGCTCACAGCGTGCAGCGTGCAGCTTGCAGCTTGCAGCGTGCAGCTTGCAGCAGGCAGCTTGCAGCTTGCAGCGTGCAGCTTGCAGCTTGCAGCAGGCAGCTTGCAGCTTGCAGCTTGCAGCTTGCAGCGTGCAGCTTGCAGCGTGCAGCGTGCAGCGTGCAGCTTGCAGCGTGCAGCGTGCAGCGTGCAGCTTGCAGCGTGCAGCTTGCAGCGTGCAGCTTGCAGCGTGCAGCTCACAGCTCGCAGCGTGCAGCTTGCAGCGTGCAGCTCGCAGCGTGCAGCTTGCAGCGTGCAGCTTGCAGCGTGCAGCTTGCAGCGTGCAGCTTGCAGCTTGCAGCTTGCAGCGTGCAGCTTGCAGCGTGCAGCGTGCAGCTTGCAGCTTGCAGCAGGCAGCTTGCAGCTTGCAGCGTGCAGCTTGCAGCTTGCAGCGTGCAGCTTGCAGCGTGCAGCTTGCAGCGTGCAGCTTGCAGCGTGCAGCTTGCAGCTTGCAGCTTGCAGCGTGCAGCTTGCAGCGTGCAGCGTGCAGCTTGCAGCGTGCAGCGTGCAGCTTGCAGCTTGCAGCGTGCAGCTTGCAGCGTGCAGCTCGCAGCTCGCAGCGTGCAGCTTGCAGCGTGCAGCTTGCATGATGCTGCCGCCGCCATGCTGAGTCCATCACTGTGGAGATAAATGACATTAAAGTGGTGACATCTTGTCACTCACACATCTGCTGCGTGTTTTCAGTGACATGTGACGTATGAAGGCATGCACGAGACGTCACCTCGAGGTGTGCGTGAGCGTGCACGGAGTTCACGTGCACGGAGTTCACGTGCACGGAGTTCACGTGCACCTGCAGGCGTGTCACATCATGTACTTGTGTTTGTCCATTTTATTCTACTCTGATAATATTTTATTTAGATTAAAGCTTCAACAGACAGCAGCTGTGTTTAAATAATGTGTTTTTATGAATATTTTGAAGTGATAATGGAAAAATGAAAACAGAAAATGACTAAACTTTGCAGTATTTTTCATTCCCTGGAGCTGATTTTTGACTTTTTTTATGTGCTCTTTATGGGAGTTGGAGAACCACAAATCTTTTCTGAATTCTGATGCAAACATTTAACTCAAAACATGTTTTTTTCCATCATCTTTGCCTCTTGACAGAATAAAACAAAACCAGCTGGATTCTTCTTTCATAGATGGACAAAGTTTTGTTTGTTCTTTTTTATTTTTTTGAAAAATATCATTATTTTGTGAAAGAAACATTTAAAAATGAAAAAATTACAAATTGTTTTTACATTTTCATTTATAGATTTTGCCAGTTTTTATTAAATTACAGATAACATCTAGTACAAGCACAGAAATGAAAATAATAATTTACATGTTTACTTATTACATATCCCCATCAAAATTTAATATCTTTACAGATGCTAATTTCTTCTTTTACAATTGACTGTGACATTACTTTTATTTATTTATTTTTCTGTATTTAAAATTATCATTATTTTACAAGTATTTTCTGGTATTTGAAAAAAACTTTATTTGGGTTATTAATTGAAAAAAACATTTTTACATTTTATTTTATAGATTTTGCCAGTGTTATTAAATTACAGATAATATCTAGTAAGAACACGGAACAAAGTTAATAATTTACATGTTTTACTGTATATAAATCGGCTAAGAATGTGTATTTATAATTAATATTCAGATATTTGCCAACATTTTTAGAGAGATTTTTAATGTTAGAGTATTCTGCCATATTTTTTGTGGCATCCTTGGTGCCAAACTACAACTTTTTATTTATTTTTATTTATTTATTTATTTATTTTACAGATTTAAAGTTTTTTTTCCCCCAGTTTGTGAATATTCCACTTTTTTCACAGATTTTAAAAATGTTATTATTAACTGTTTGTAACATTTTTCTATAGTTTTTTGTTCTTTTTTAATTTGCATCTTCTACTGTGTTCACTACAGCTGGTAACATTTCAAAAGTTCTCTTCAAATCTTCTCACTAATCATACTGCATACAATCATAGCTAAAAAATAAAGAATTATCATAAAATTTTAAGGAAATAATTGTACAAAACTGGTTTGAACTGTCAGGAATCATAACTGGTTATATTTTTTAAAATGAAAAGAAAAAGTAGAAAGTTGAAAACTAAAAAAAAATAAGTAAAACTAAACATTTAAAAAAACTGTAAAATACTATGAAGTAAATTTGTAAAAAAAAAATGTCTGTAAAAATGCAATTAATGCAAGAAATAAACCTCAAAAAGGCAAACAGAAATATATAGTAAAAATATGAGATAAAATCCTTTATTATCCCACAGTGAGGACGTTTGCAGTGAAACAAAACAAAAATAAACAAGAATCCTACTAACGTCCTGCAGATCGTGGAATAAAAACCATAATTTTACACAGAAATGGTGAAAAACGGAATCTATAGCATGAATAAAGGTTTGAATCAAATAGAAATGTGAGTGAAGCGTCTGTAAACAGCAGCAGAAACAGCCTCCTCTGGAAGACGTCTTCCGTCAGGGGATGAATTAGTCCTTCCTTTGAGGTTATCGGACTTCGGTCGGCTTTAATAAGTGGATCTGTGGATCCAATTATCTTCCCGTCAGAACCGGAGATTCCGCTGCCACCGGGTCTCCACACAGTCGGCATTTCAACCCTAGAAACATGTTTACTGTTGAGCTGCTCATCCTTTGTGGTCGTTTTGTCTCTTTGTGCTTGTTTTGTGTCTCTTTGTGGTCGTTTTGTGTCTTTGTGGTTGTTTTGTGTCTCTTTGTGGTCGTTTTGTGTCTTTGTGGTTGTTTTGTGTCTCTTTGTGGTTGTTTTGTGTCTCTTTGTGGTTGTTTTTTTATCTCTTTGTGGTCGTTTTGTGTCTCTGTGGTTGTTTTGTGTCTCTTTGTGGTCGTTTTGTGTCTCTTTGTGGTTGTTTCGTGTCTTTGTGGTTGTTTTTATCTCTTTGTGGTTGTTTTGTGTCTCTTTGTGGTTGTTTTGTGTCTCTTTGTGGTTGTTTCGTGTCTTTGTGGTTGTTTTTATCTCTTTGTGGTTGTTTTATGTCTCTTTGTGGTTGTTTAGTGTCTCTTTGTGGTTGTTTAGTGTCTCTTTGTGGTTGTTTTGGTCTCTTTGTGGTTGTTTTGTGTCTCTTTCTGGTTGTTTTATCTCCCTTTGTGGTTGTTTAGTGTCTCTTTGTGGTTGTTTTGTGTCTCTTTGTGGTTGTTTAGTGTCTCTTTGTGGTTGTTTTGTGTCTCTCTGTGGTTGTTTTGTGTTTCTTTGTGATGGTCTTGTGTCTCTTTGTGGACATTTTGTGTCTCTTTGTGGTTGTTTCGTGTCTTTGTGGTTGTTTTGTGTCTCTTTGTGGTTGTTTTGTGTCTCTTTCTGGTTGTTTAGTGTCTCTTTGTGGTTGTTTTGTCTCCCTTTGTGGTTGTTTTGTGTCTCTTTGTGGTTGTTTTGGTCTCTTTGTGAAATATGGTGTACAAATGTGTTTCTTCCATCCACTGAAGAACTCAAGCGTTTCAGTAGAATCTTCACTCCTTTGGTGCTCGGACTCTAAATAAACACCAGTAAATACAGGAAGTGCAAAACACAACAGTCTACAAGAGACGAGTGAAAACAGATCAGATAAATAAATATGAATTCTACGAGGAATTAATACCTACAAGGAATCCATGAAGAAATGTTAAATATGTTTATTAATCTCAGATCTACTTCCAAACCTTCGACTATCTCCAGTATGTTCTTCTTTTTTGTGTTTTTGTGTTGTTTCTGGCCCACACAGCAGCTCAGCGTGTCACTAATTAATCTGTTCTTTTATTGGCTCTTTATTGTGGAGCTCCGTGATGAGATTTGGTTCCTTCCACCTGTTTCCAGAGATCTGGTTTCTTCCTCCTCCGTCCAGGAAACGTGAACCCTCGATTTCATCCGACTCCGGCTCCATTTCCTCCCTTTGTCTGTGCAGCATGAATATTTCAATGAATCCACGATCTGCTCTCAGATCAGGATTCAGTTTGAACACAACTCATTCATCAGCGGCTGTTTGGTGGTCGCTGCTTAACCGTCCTGTTGTCCTCATTTACAGGCAGCAAAAAATATTGTTCCTTCGTCTGAAAAAAAATCCAAAAATTCTGCAAAAAAAATTCCCCAAATTTATAAAAATTTGCAAAATTCTAAAAATTCCTTCAAAGTTTCCCTTAACATTTTTTTAAAATAATCCCCAAATTTGGCAAGATATAAAAATTCAATAAATAAATAATAATAATAATAAATAATAATAATAATAATAATAATAATAATAATAATAATAATAATAAATTGTAAATATTTTCAAAAAATGAATAGAAATCTTCCCCCAAAAATCCTAAAAATATCTAAAATGATTCCATGTATATCAGTAAAAATTCTATTTAGGAACATCAGAGAAAAATCAACCAAAATCCTGCAAATTTCGCTGGATTTTGGTTGATTTTTCTCTGAATGTTCTGAAAGAAACATTTATTTTTTTAACATTTGTTTTTTTCCACCCAAAAATCATCAAAATTTCCCAAAAATGTTGAAAATGTGGAAGTTTTCACTGTGAAAATATATTTTTTTCCACATTTTCAACCTTTAAAACGGGTCAGTTTGACCCGCAGGACGATGCGATGGTTAAATGTTTCTGAGCTGAATGTGAAGCTTTGATTCGTCTGAAATCAGAGTGAAGCTGATATTTATCCTCCTGCAGTAAAGAATGAAGTCAGGTTCAGGATTCTGCTGTAAATAGGTCGGTTTGTTTCTGCACCAGGATTCTTCTGGTGAAAAATAAGAATAAAAGCAGAAATTTCTCCTGTCTTTGGCTGAGATTCACTGCAGGAGTCGTGGGTGGAAACAACAATTAAAAAAACAAGGAGGGAAGTTAATTTATTTGCTGCATAACTGATGAATGAAGGCAGTTTAATGAGCTCTGCATGAAACAATAAATGTTTACATGAACAGAAGACTAGAAATAAAAAGTAATTAAAATGAATACATAAAGAATTTTAAAAAAAAGGAAGAACAGAGAAACGTATAAATAAATGCAGATAATTGAGGCGGACTGTTGAAGTTTAATCAGGCGGAGAACAAAGAAACCAGAACTTAGAGGTGAACAAAGTTTGGAACTCTTGTTTTCTGAACTGTTGTGTTCAAAGGAAATATGATTAAATCAAATCAAGTCAGTTTTATCCAGCAGGTTTTAAAACAGTTGATGTCGCTGCAGGTTATTAGATTAGCAAAAGAAAAAAATATGTGAAGAAAAGCAAAACAGAAAAGCAGAAAACTTCTAAAATCAAAATCAAAATTTAAAGAAACATAAAGCAGCGACATCAGCAGACTCCACAGAAGCAGATGTTTCAGGGTGGAGTCGGGTTTCAAACGGCGTCAATAAACGTTCAGTTTGAAAATCAGAGTAGCTCAAGCATGCTAGTTAGCTTAGCTTCCAGTGATGAGTGGTAAAAACAGACCTGGATGAGGTTTCTTCTGTTTGTGACTCACGGTTTAGCATTTAATCACAGAAACCTTGGACTGGGTGGCATCGATCAAGTGTAATGGAATGAAAGTGTGATATTATTTGGGTTGGAAAACCTCTGAATCGAAGCCCAAACAAGACATAAAATGAAGACAAAAAAGTAGAGTGAGAATAAAACCAAAGCTACTGGATGAATCAAATAAATGCAGCATGGCTCAGAAACAGTGAACAGAGGAGCAGGTTGTTGGAGATACATTCAGCATGGTGAAACAGCAACATAATGCGTAATTTTGGACAATTTTTGTGTTATTTTGGACACTTTTACATAATTTTGGACAATTTTTGAAGTATTTTGTACAATTTTATGTAATTTTGGACAATTTTGAGTTGCTTTGGACACTTTTTGAATTATTTCTGACAATTTTTGAGTTATTTTGGACATTTTCCTCATAATTTTGGACAGTAATTGGGTTATTTTGAACACTTTTTGAGTAATGTACTTGGACTGAGAGTAAAAGTCAGCATGGCTCAAACAGTGAACAGAGCAGCAGGTTGTTGGAGATACATTCAGCATGGAGAAACATCTACTGATGATGAGCAGAGTAGAGAGGAAAAGTCTGGAGAGGAAACATGGAGATAGAAAAACATCTGTTGTCTGAGGAGACAAAACCATCACAAAGAGACACAAAATGACAAAAAACATGATGTCAAATGGCCCAAATGAGACATGATGACAAAAATTAGACAAAAAATTCCACAAAACCACAATACAAGATAAATTGACAAAATTTGAAAGAAAAAGACCAAAAGCAGACAGAAAACAACCTAAATGAGACACAAAATGACAAAAACAAGTAACATAACAACAAAAATGAGATAAAATGACAAAAGCAAGACACTAAACAAGACTCAAATTGACAAAAACAAGTAACAAAAATGAGACAAAATTACAAATATCTGGAGCATGTGGAGACAAGAAACGACACAAAATGAGACAGAAAACAACAAAAAACGCAACACAAAAGGATCCAAAAGGACAAAAACAAGACAAAATATGACAAAACTGTGAAACAAAAGACAAACTGACAAAAGACGAGACAAACAAGCACCTAAATTAGACACATAATGACAAAAACAAGACACGGAATGCTATAAAACATGACAAAACAACACAAATGTAACACAAAACTACCAGAGGAAACATGGAAATAGTTAAATATCTGCAGTATGTGGAGACAAAACCTCCAGAAAGAGAAACAAAATGACATAAATAAGATGCAAAACGAGAAAAACTAGACACAAAAAGGCAAAGACAAAACACAAAATGATGCAAAATTATACAAAACAAGACAAAATGCACAAAAATGAGACGGAATGACAAGACACATAACAAAAGGGACTGAGAGGAACGTCCATGGTTGAATAAAAACGTTACAGAAGCAAAGAAACAGCATGAAAACCTGAACCCCGTGTCTTTGTGGAGGTAAACAAAGTTTTCCATAAAGCTTCCAGGCTGTTTTTCCGTCCCGCTGTGTTGAATTTAAGCCTCCGTCTGCTGATAAAGAAGATCTAAAGGAGACCTTGAGAAGTCTCCGTCCGGCGGATACGTCTCCCCGCTGACAGACCGCTCAACCCGGCCGGAGAACAAAAACGGATTTTTAAGCGGCATAAATTTAGATATCCGTCTGCTCGGGGCTGCGGCGGAGCGACGGGAGGCTGTAAATTTATGGGTCATCATCTGTTTTTTTCTTTTTTTTTTTTATTGTGCTCGCGCCCTTCAAGGTTCAAAAGTAGGAACGTGGCGATGCAAGTCAATGAGCCACCATCCGTCCAGCACATAAACAACATCCAGCAAGTAAATGAGACGGAGACGCTCACAGCTGTGGAGTTCATTTCAGAACTGTGGGAGTCATGGTTCCTCATATTTACTGCTTCTTTATGGAAGCACTTCTGGGAACTAGAGGCTGTTTTAGATTTATTTTTATACCTGAACCATCAGAGACCGTCTCAGTGAACTTTGTTATGATGTTTTGTTTGAGTTTGGAGCCGTTCTATTCGAATTTTGAATCATTTTATCGAAGTTTTAGGTGGCTTTGTTCAAATTTTGAGTAATCTTATTAGTTTTGAGTAATTTTGTTCTGGTTTCGAGTCATTTTGTTCAAGTTTTGAGTCATTTTGTTTGAGTTTTAAATCATTTTGTTTGACTTTTGAGCCTTTTTTTGAGTTTTGAGTCATTTTGTTCAAGTTTTGCGTCATTTTGTTTGAGTTTAGAGTCATTTTGTTTAACTGTTGAGTCATTTTGTTCAAGTTTTGAGTCGTTTTGTTCAAGTTTTGAATCGTTTTGTTCGAGGTTTGATTAATTTTGTTTGAGTTTTGAGTCATTTTGTCCAAGGTTTGAGTCATTTTATTTGAGTTTTGAGTCATAAATAACAGCCATCCAGCGAGTAAATCTGATGGAGATGCTCACAGCTGTGGAGTTTATTTTAGAACTGTGGGAGTCATGGTTCCTCATGTTTACTGCTTCTTTATGCCTCCGACGGTTACAGGGACCCGAGTGGAATCACTTCTGGGAACTAGAGGCTGATTTAGATTTATTTTTATACCTGAAACATCATAGACTGTCTCAGCATTGTGACTCATAACAAAATGCAGCTCTGTTATATTTGCCACAGAGATGGAGTATCGACGCGACAGCAAGTTTTCATCACATCAGAGGTCATTAACTGACACATAAGTCTTTGTCATGGTGCCCCTTTACTTACCAAAACCCAACAATATTGACTGGTAAAGATGTATGTGATAGTAATTTATCCTCCAACACTACATTTACCCTCTAGTACTACATTTACTCTCTAGTACTACATTTACCCTCTAGTACTACATCTACCCTCTAATACTACATTTACCCTCTAATACTACATTTATCCTCTAATACTACATTTAACCTCTAATACTACATTTACCCTCTAGTACTACATTTACCCTCTTGTACTGCATCTACCCTCTAATACTACATTTACCCTCTAATACTACATTTATCCTCTAATACTACATTTAACCTCTAATACTACATTTACCCTCTAGTACTACATTTACCCTCTAATACTACATTTACCCTCTAATACTACATTTACCCTCTAGTACTACATCTACCCTCTAATACTACATTCATATAATGCCCTACTGGAGCTTTCCAACAAGGTTCCTGAACACGTGAAGAACATTGAGGAACACTGGATTGATTTTAATACCTTTAATGTACTTTTAAGTGTGTATTATGTCAGGAAATGGTATCAGACTGGAACTAAACAACAAATTAGTCGGATTGGAAGGAAAGGAAACTTGATTTAATGGAACATCAAAGCTGTAGACCAGATGATTCAGTTGTTCTGCGTCATCTTCACGTCTTCATCTGTCGTCCTTCAGTGAGAGAATGATGTTTTTCATTCAATTAGGCTAATGGTAGTAGTGATACCTAAGAGTTCTTTCAGTTTAGAGTTTGCTTTTTAAAGGAAGTAGCCATCTGTAAACCTTGGAAGACTTTAGAGGAGCAGTCAAGGTCTGAAAAAACTAGTAAATAAGACATTTTTCTGCCTTTGTTGTTGGTTTTTCTGCATGTCTTTCCCCTTTAATGCCGCCTCATATCCTGATGACCGTAATTAAAAACAAGCAGACGTTTCTCTGTGGATCTGTATCGTCTTCACGTCTTTATTTCTGCCCTCCATCCTGATCTGTAGTCCTTCAGGTTCCTCGTCTGATAAGATCTCTCAGATCTTAACTTCGACTGCTGCCCTTCAGGCGTCACTCCCGGCTCATTTAAATCAACCTTCCATCTCGCGACAACTTTATTTATTAACCTTTTTCATCTCTGAAGTCGCCTCCTGCCCCGAAAACTCCTGACGCCGCTGGACAAGTGGCTGACAGTGAGGAGAGGAAGAACAGCGCTACGACTTTCATCCGCCTGTCAAAGGACGAGGAATGAATCAGCGGGAGCAAGGCCGCTCTTTAATCTTCTAGATTACGTCTCTGCACTCGCTTCAGGTGTAGATTAAAGGAGGTGGCGCTGCGGGAGGCCAGATTTACCACGGAGCTGCAAGTTTAAGCTGGAAGTGGCCTGAAGACGCCTCAGCATGTCCAAATTAACCGCCGGTGTTCGGAGGGTAAATTCTCCTGAAGTGTCTGCAGAAAGGAAACAATCTCATCAGCTCTGACTTCACTTCCTGTGATGTTTCGACTGCTTCTGACCTCCGAGGAAGATAAAGACGGTGCGTCCACCTCAAAGCAGACATATTTCAACTTCTGCTCTTTTGGCCTGTTGAAGTACAATTAGTTTCTGGACATTTTGTATCTGAAACAAAATGACTCGAAACTCAAGCAAAATGACTTGAACTGAATAGCACAAAATGTGTTCATAATGACCAGAAACTTGAACAAAATGACTCAAAACCTGAACAAAATCAGTTGAAACTTGAACAAAATGACTCCAAACTCCAGCAAAATGACTCAACTAGAATGCAATGCCTCGAACTTGAACAAAATGACTTGAGCTATGTGACTTGACATTCAAACAAAATGACTCGGAACTCCAAAAAAATTACACAAAACTCAAACTAAATGATTCGACTCCAACAAAATGACTTGAAACTCCAATAAAGTGACTCAAAACTTGAACAAAATGACTTGAAACCTGAACAAAATGCCAAATATCGAGTAATTTTTTTCAACTTTCAAGTCATTTTGGCCAAGTTCAAGTCATTTTGTTGGAGTTTTGAGTCATTTTGTTGGAGTTTGGAGTCATTTAATTAAAATTAAAATCATTTTAATTTTTTTAGTCTGTGTTTGGAGGTTTTCTAATGTCATCCCTCTAAATTCTGAAGCATTTCTAGTTTTTATATCTATATCGTGCCTGTGTTGGATTATAAAATCAGCTTTAGAGAGAAGACTTATCTTTTATCTCGGTTACAGGACTGTAAACGTTCTCCATGTTAGCTTTAAAGTATGATTTCCCTTGTCGTTATCGGCGGAGTCGGAGGAACCCGGAGCCTCGTCTGTTTCCAGGTTTCTGTCTCGTGTTGGACTAGTTTTTCTGTGAACACAGCAGCTGGTAACCTGAGATCCACATCAGAGCCGCCGGCGTCTCCTCTCACAGTACGAGGTAATCCCAGGTGGTGACGGACAGCTCCCAGCTGATTGGCTGAAACCTGCCATCAGTCACACAGGTGATGTCGAACTGGTGACAGGAAGAAGAAGAAGAAGAAGCTGGGAGGTAGTTTCTGTCTGTGGCTGCTGGAAGCCAGTCTTCAGTCTGCCTCGTTGTGGATCACCTGGTGGTGTCTTCAGAGTTTGGACCATCATGCCGTCGTTTTGTGTCCACATCAGGAGATCGATCCTGAGGAGGTACCGGAGGGTTCCTCTGACCGAAGCTGACGGAGCTTTTAGCTACAGCCGAGCCTCCAGCAGACGAGGCCTCCTGAGCTCCGGTAGGTCGGATCTGGACCGGGTTTGGTGAAACTGTCAGTCAGAGAGGTGGTTTCTGTAGCAGGTTTTTAACAGACGAGCATTTTAAAGTGATGCAAAGACGTTTTTTACTCGGGTTCATTTTGTTTGATTTCGAGTCATTTTATTTGAGTTTTGAGTCATTTTGTTCATGTTTTAAGTCATTTTGTTCAAGGTTCAAGTAATTTTGTTGGGATTTCGACTGATTTTGTTCATGTTTTGAGTAATTTCGTTTGAATTTTGAGTCGTTCTGTTCAAGTTTAGTCCTTTTGTTTGAGTTTGGAGTCATTTTGTTTGAGTTTCGGGTCATTTTGATCAAGATTTGAGCCATTTTATTCGAGTTTCTGTCATTTTTTTTCGAGTTTCGAGTCATTTTAGTGATGTTCAAGTAATTATGTTTCGAATCATTGTGTTCAGGTTTTGAGTGATGCAAATACGTGATTATCTCAGTTCTAGTACATTTTTCCTCACTGTTCCCAATAATACGAAGACCTGCAGCTCAATGAGTGACGGAGAGGAATCCTTTAACCTTGAAGACCTGGAAATGGATGAAGAGTGGAACTAAACCCAACTGGAGATGTGAAGAAAACTTGTTAACAATTACAAAGACTGTGGGGCAAAAAAAAAAGGCTGAGAAAGGAGAGGAATAGTTTCATAAATTGCATTTTCATGGAAAAAAAACGATAAGAAAGAAAACACAGAAAATAGAAAAGAACAGACCAAACAGGAAGTAAAACTAAATGTCCACCTCAAAACAGGCACATTTCAACTTCTGCTTCTTTGTCCTGCTGGATTACAAGTAGTTTATGGAAATTCCTGGAACAAAATGACTCCACACTCAAACAAAAGGACTTGGAATTTAAACTGAATGACTCAAAATGTGTTCGTAATGACCAGAAGCTCAAACATAATGACTTGAATGTGAACAAAATGACCAAAAACTTAAGCAAAATGACTGTAACCTTAAAGCGTCAAGTCATTTTGTTTGATTTTTGAGTAATTTTGCTGGAGTTTTGATTCATTTTGTTGTCATTTTGAGTCATTTTGTTGGCATTTTGAGTCATTTTGTTGGAGTTTTGAGCCATTTTTTTGAGTTTTGAGTCATTTTATTCAAGTTTCAAGTGATTTTGTTCAAGTTGTAAGTCATTTTGTTTGAGTTTGTAGTCAGTTTGTTCAAGTTTTGAGTCATTTTGTTCAAGTTTTGAGTCATTTTGTTCGAGTTTTGAGTCATTTTGTTAGAGTTTTGAGCCATTTTGTTGGAGTTTTGAGTCACTTTGTTCAAGTTTTGAATGATTTTGTTCAAGTTTTGAGTCATTGTGTTGGAGCTTCACGTAATTTTGTTGGAATTTTGGGTCATTTTGTTCAAGTTGAGTCATTTTGTTGGAGTTTGAAGTCATTGTGTTCAGGTTTTGAGTCATTTTCTTTGAGATATCGAAATTAAATTGTATCATCGGTAAAGAATTGAACATAATATCAGTATTTTTACAAGTTTTAACCATAAAATTGCCCCTTTCTACTGCATTTAAATCTGTAAAAACATAGTTTTTACAGATATTTGACATCATCCTGACTTTGTTTTCAGAGTTCTTTGTTGGTTCTTGCGTATTTCTTCCACTTTATTCTGGGTTTTGCGTTGTCCCGGTCTCCTCTGATGGGAATCAATAAAACATAAAGATCATGTTGTTCAGGAAATCTCTTCCCAGCATGCAGCGCTGATGGAAACTCGTGTTAACAAGCTGCTCAGACAGAAGCACTGCGTATGGATTTAGACGTTCTGCTGTTTTCCTGCATGTTTCTGGTGAAAGCCGCCGGTGGCAGCGACATGTTTGGTTCCCGTTTGGTCTCGGCGCTGCAGCCGGATGATGGATTTGCTTGTCTTGTTGCCAGGCGGTAATTCATCAGCGACTCTGCAGCATGATTATGCAGCTGCAGATCTATAGCCGGACGCTTAACCTGATGCATCGCCTCTATTACGGTATTGAAGCCTCGCCGCTCTCGGCCTGAGCGCCTTTTAATGTAATTCCGAGCTGCCGTCATTCATTTTCTGCCTCCGAACAAACAAAGAAGTCAACCAGAGAGATGCATCCAGTCTGAATAAACATTATTTATTATTCTTTATCCATCTAATCATGCACAGTATGGATTTTTTCTGACCAATGAGCTTTTTTGAAAGAAATTAGATTTTTTTTGGAAGAAAAATTATGTATTTTAAGGATAACTGGTATTTTCCAGAATTCCTCACCACAAAAAGATGCACAATTATCACAAAAATATACAAAATCAACACAAAAAGATGCAATTACAACAAAAACACACGAAGTCAGCACAAAAAGATGCAAAATTATCACAAAAATATCTAATTATAAAAAAGGACACAAAATCACAACAAAAATACACAAAATCACCAGTAAAGATGCAAAATCACCACAAAAAGATGCAAAATTATCACAAAAATATGTACAATCACCACAAAAAGACACAAAAATCACGACAGAGATGATTTTCCCTAGAAAAAGAAGTCATTGTATCTCAACGGGACCGACCTGGCTAAATAAAAATAAAATTTAAAAAATCCCCACAAAATCAACACAAAAACATACAAAATCACCGCAAAAATATGCAATTACAATAAAAGGACACAAAATCACAACAAACAGACGCAAAGTTACCACAAAAACACAAAATCACCACAAAAAGATGCATAATTATTACAAAACAAGTCAAATCAACACAATTTATAAAATAACCACAAAGACATGCAAAATCACCATAAAAACACACAAAATCAACACACAAAAAATGATGCATTTTTTTGTGTGAAAGTGAAATGAAAGTTTTACTGGATTTAATGCATTAGTAACTTTATGTCTTCTACTATTTTTATTCTAGTTTTTTTGGACAGATTTCAGTCTTTTCTTTTATATATATATATATTTTACTTTGAAACGGAATTTTGTGACTCAAGCTCAGCTTTATGCTGCTGAACGTGGACTTCTAGAAAGCTGCCTCCAGTGGAAACGAGACTTTTATTTTCCTCAGAATCAGTGGAAACGTGAGATTCTGTTTCCTCTTCGTGTTTGTTTCCTAATGAAACCAGTGAAATCTTCTGGATGTTTTCCTGTAAAGTGACTCCGTGTTGTCGGATAAACGGCGTCTCGTGTTTCAGCCACTTGCTTTCTTTCATCTCGACGGCCACAAAAAGACTTCAGGTCCGTTCAGACTGAAACTCTAGAAGCTTCACCAGCAGGAAGCAGTTTAATGAATGGATGATCAGATCGGTCCGTCAGGTTTATCATTGAATCACTGAATCATTTTCTGATCTGTGCAGTGAAGTTGAGTTAAAATCTACCACAGATTATTTATATTATCAAACCTCTTAGAGAGTTCATGTTGTTTTTTTCTTCTTCCTATTATTTAATGAAATAGCAATAAATTGTTCACATGACTCTCTGGTATCTTTATATTGTTTGTTATTTCTGTAAATTCAGATTCTAGTGATTCAAGTTCAAGGAAAAGCAGAAAATCTTCACACTGGAGACGCTGAAACCAGAAATTGTTTGTAAAAACACAACTAAGTCCTGAAATGATGAAGAAAATCAGCGATTTATTTTCTGTATAAAATAAATAATCACCACAAAATGATGCAAGATCAGCAAAAAAAATACAAAAAAACACTCAAAAAGATGCAAAATCAGCATAAAAAGATGCAAACTCAGCACAAAAAATACAAAATTAGCAAAAGAATATAATAAAGCACTACAAAAATATACAATTACAATAAAATGACACAAAATCACCACAAAAAATACAAACCTTCCACAAAAGCATCCAAAATCACCATGAAACTATACAAAATCACCACAAAATAGCCAACATCACTGCAAAAATATCCGAAAGAACCACAAAAAACCCAAATCTCCACAAAATCACCTAAAAAAACCCGAAACCAACACAAAAAATGCAAAACTTCCACAAAAATAAGCAAAAGCATCAAAATCATAGGGCAGTTTGCCTTTTAATCCCCATTCTTTCCTTATACTTGATCAAAAAAGGGAAGAAAAATGGTTCAATAGACCAAGAAAACTGCCAAAGTGGTGAGTTTTTTTAATTTGTGATGCAAGAAAATGGAATTTTGCTAAAAATTGACGAGAGCTCCAGTTTTGTGTTTACTTGATTATTTTTAAGCCCAAAGTTTTGGATTTTGGATTTAAATAATGTTGGCACAGTATCAAAAATGCCAAACGTAAAGTTCTTTGCAGATGATAGAGTTTAAAAAAGAGTTCTTGGTGTCTTGGTATCAGAACTGTCAAATGTAAAGTTCTTTGCAGACGATGCAGTTTCATTTCTGTTAAAAAAGAGTTCTTGGTGTCTCGTGAATTCAGAGTGGTATGAATGAATGAAGATTCTCAGACTTTTGGGTGTTTTCCTTCATTTTAATTGGAATTTTTTCACATTTTTGGGGGGAATTTCGTAAAAACCAAGTGCTGAATTACTACCAAAGATCACAGTACACCATTCCTCATCTAGCTGCACATTTTAACTTATAATCTGTATGGGTTTCCGAAAATTGTGTTGAAAGAATCCATGAAATAGACCATAGTAACAGTAATAAATGAGCTTTTTCCATTGGCTTCCATGAAAGTACGACTTTATTACCGTGCCAGTGAACGCAGCACAGTCAGACCGTCCTCGGTGGAATCCAGAATGTGGATTCTGTCTGGTTGTTTGTCGACTTTTCCTCATTGGGCCGACGTCTCCACTGCCTCCTGACGTGTTATTGATCGGCCGGCTGCTGCAGGTTTTACTGATCGGTGCTAATCGATGGGATCAGCTGCTGAATGTAGACGAGCTTCGTTTGTTCACGAGTCAGAGAAAATACAGCAACCAGCAGGTGGTCAGGGTCCATTTATCAGATTAAAACTGGTAAATGTTGCATC
>CM049577.1:1654883-1754883 GCA_027123335.1 Amphiprion clarkii | reverse complement strand
GTTTTTTCTCCTGGTTTGTGTTTCTCTGCTGCCAGATTTATCTGCCAGTTAAGTTCATCTCCAGAAACTGTCCCAGTGTGACGCTGAGGATCGTTTCTTCCTCGACTCGATGAGAAGAGAACCTCAACATGAAGCCACTGATCAGTCCTGAGTATTTCTAGCAGCTGGAAACAAAAGCTGCTCCTCTGTTGATCTTCTCTTACCTCCATGATCACGTTTGTTCACTTTATACTTCATTTAAAAACTAAATAAGAACAACGTTGTCTGGATGTCATCTCTCCAAATATACAAACTAATGAGCTACGAGTCGAGTTATCGTCTCTGAAGCACGTTTTTATGATCAAATGTTTATTAGTCGATTACAGAGACACTGAAATAATAGAAACAGTCGAGTAGCTGATGTTCAGTCAATCTGTATAAAAATAGAACCTGAAGGAAACAGTTTCAGCTGCTGCTGTGTTCATAGATCCTTTCATTAATTATTTATCAACCTCTGCACCTAAATATCACGTAGAATATTCCTCCTGTCTCACTTTATGTGGATTTAAAAGCCCTCCCATCACACGTGGTTACCATGGCAACCTATAACTCAAAAGAAACGGGTGCCATGGAAACCTACAGCCAAAATCATTTGCTGTGGAAACTTACATTACTATGGAAACCTACAATCACATGGTGTTGCCATGGAAACCTAAAGTCCCAAACAGTTGCCCTGGAAACCTATCAGGCACGGTTACCGTGGAAACCTGTAGCTTCAAACAGTTGCCATGGAAACCTACAGCCATGTGTGGTTACCATGGAAAAATACAGCCTGACACTGTTGCCAAGGAAACATGGAAATTTATAGTCAGACGTGGTTACTGCGGAAACCTAGAACAAGACTTGGTAACTATGGAGACAAACAGCATGAAAACATGCAGCCAGACATGTTTACTTTTTAAACCTACAATCAGACATGGTTGCCATGCCAGAAACAGTGGCTGTGGTACCTACAGTCAGACATGGTTACCATGGAAACATATACCTAGAAACAGTGGCCATGGAAACCTACAGCCAGCTATGTTTACTATGGAAACCTACAAGCAGAAGTGGCTACAATAGAAACACACAATCCGACACTGTTACCACGGAAACCTACAAGCAGACATGGTTACCATAGGAACATACAGTCTGACACTGTTACCACGGAAACCTACAGTCAGACATGATTAAACATTGAAACGTACAGTCAGATGTGGTTTCCATGGCAGCCTTAAACAGTGTTTTTATTATTTATTCTAATGAGACTCTTGTGTTCCGTCCATTTTAAAACGTTTAAAACATTTTTTTTCTTTGTGATGTTTTTATACGCTCGAAACTTTTCATGACTGAAACCTTCAGTAAACATCGTTGCTGTTTCCACCTGGAAGTGAAGCGTTCTGAGCTGAAAGCCAAATGAACGTCTCTGAAACGTGTTTTTTTCCCTTCTAATTTGAGTTTGTGCAGCTCCTCCTTAATGAATTCCATCTGTTGCTTCTCCGTCCGTCTTCTTGTGATTTCACACGTTAGATTTAGTTCACAGATGGACACACAACAGTCGGCTTTTCTTCCACAGTGAACTTTAGGTTTTATCTGAAAGTCAGAAACTCTTTAATTAGCAGCGGAAAGAGGAGCAGCAGCAACAAACACGAAGAACCTTTAACATTTTATACAGCAGCATTAATATCAGATCACAGCAGGGGTTAAAATATAGAACAACATGATGATGATGAAGGTTATTTGTACAAGGAGCGAGACAAAGCGCTTTAAAACACAGTTAGATCCAGAGTCGACATGAAAGAAAAATAAAAACTAAAGACACTCGATAATAAATACAAAATAAAACAAAAAATATAAAATCAGAAGGTGGATTTACAGTTAAAATAGAACAAAGAAAGACTGTTTATATAAACAGACAAGAAGAAAAGCAGACATAAGAATAAAAATAAATAAATAAATAAATAATATATATATATATATATATATATATATATATATATATATATATATATATAATATATATATATATATATATATATATATATATTATGATATATTATGGTGATGCCTCACATGCTGAAAGGTTAAACGTCTTCATTTGAATATTTTCTAATCACTCAGAAACATTTAGAACATAATTCTACATTCTACAGATACTTAACATCAGCAAAAATGAAGTTATTAGAAGTTGCTGCTCAGTTCTTTGCAGTAAATCTACTTTTTAGATCCTCATTAGCGCAGTATAAATGGGTTTCAGTTTAAAGCTGCATAAATGCAGATTTTTATCCAATCATGGAGAAAACTGCAACGAGAGCCAGAGTCTGATAGGAATTATTCTGCTTTAAATGTTTGTGGCAGACGTGGTGCAGATAACTGGCAGTTTAAAATAATATTCAGACGATTACTCAGATTTAACCACTAGTTGATGTGTTTCCTTGGATACTGGATGTATGTGTGTAGTTATACCAGTTTATTTGCGTCTGGTTGAACTGCAGTTTAGATTGCATAGTTACCATGGAAACCTACGGCCAGAAACAGTTGCCATGGAAACCTACAGTTGAGAGATGGTTACATGGAAATCTACAATTAGACCAGTTACTATGGAAACCTACAGCCGAAGACAGTTGTCATGAAAACGTACACCCAGACATGTTTACTTTTCAAACCTACAAGGAGACACGGTTACCATGGAAACCTACAACTAGACTTGGTTACCATAGAAACACATACCTAGAAACAGTTGCCATGGAAACACACAGTCGGCTATGTTTACCATGGAAGCCTACAAGCAGAGAGGACTACCATGGAAACATACAGTTGGATATGTTTACCGTGGAAACTTACAGTCAGACATCGGTCCCATGCAAACATACAAGCAGATGTAGTTACCATAGAAACGTACAGTCTCACGTTGTTGCCGTGGAAACCTACAGTTAGACATCGGTCTCATGCAAACCTACAAGTTCAGTATTGGTTTCCAATAGAAACGTACAATCTGACACTGTTCCTATGGAAACCTACATTCAGACACAATTAAACATTCATACCTACAGTCACATATGGTTACCATGGGAACCATAACCGGTACCATGGAAACTCACATCTACAAATACTTCCATGGAAACCTCCAAGTAGAAACTGTTACCATGGAAACATACGGTCACAGCATCCAGAGAAGCAATGAAAAGACAGGATCCTGTTCTCTAGTGTGTGACATATCGTTGTTTATTTATTTATTACACTATCATTGATCTAGTCAAACCTGACATGTTCTGGAAAACGTCTGGAGTTATTTAACAGATTTTTTAAAACAATGTCCATCTAGTTAAAACATCCGTATGAATGTGAACTCATTTCTACTTAATCAGCCAAAACACACAAATCCATTTATTTATGGAGCCTTGAAGATCTACGATGTTTCCCGTTCCTCTGCATCGAACTTAAGATTTGAACTTTCTTGGTGGATTTCAGAAAAACGGAACTGTGTACCAAGTAGTTGGATTATCAGTTGTTTCTCTATTCTGATGGTCAAATTCTGTTAACATCTGTTTATAAAGAAACTGCTGCAGCTGATTTAACGAAGCCCATTTCTTAGACCTGAACAGCGAAAAGTCTGTTGTCCAGAATTACAAATAAACAAACCAACTAGGTGTTATACAGTCATAGAAATGGCTGGAAATATCCAAGTAAAGCACGGTATCTGAGTAAAGTTACACCTTGGAATCATGTAAATCTGATCTTTAAGAGCCAAACCAGAAGAGTTTGGTGAGGATTCGTCACAGTGACTCATTTTAAAGTAACAGTTATTTGATCAGTTTCCAGTCCAACAGATATTAAACGGTGAAATGAAACAGAGAATATACGAGAACTTTTCCCCCCGTGAGCCTCGAGGCAGGAAGTCACAGCTGCAGAGATTTTCGATGATCTTTCGGCAACAAACGGGAGCCGAGGGGTGAAGAAGTCCCGGTGTGGTCGTTAACGGAGGCCAGGACTCATCAACACTCTGCTGCTGTCAACTTCCTCTGAACTTTCTGTAGAGAAAAGTCAACCGAAAGGTGAAAAGACGGTGCCGGTATGACGGGAACAGAGGAAAGTGTTGCCTCAGACGTCACCTGTCGGCTTCAAATGTGTGATAAATATTAATATTAGAGTGTTAATTCTGCTTCCGTCGTCTCTTGAAACCAAAACTGATGCAAACAGTCACTTCCTCCCACTCAGACAGTCAAACCGTGGAGCAGAAATAAACCTTCTAGCTCCTGTTAATGAGAACTTATCTTCTGCATTTCATCTTGTTTCTGTTAGATATCTGTGTAAATGGGCCTAATATGTATTAATTCCTTCTAAAATACAGAAATCAAAGAGTAGGAAAAGTTTTAAAACAGCATTTATTCCACAGAACTTTAGGCCGATCATACAAAACATCCAAAGACTTTTCTTAAAAGTTGCACACAGCATCCTTGACATTAATATTCATGGTTTTTTGTTGTCTTGGTCTCCAGGAACTCCTTAAAGTTAAACGAATCACTGCATGAAAGACCTTAGTGAACCATTCTGACACCGTCTAAACCCAACATGGCCAAGATGAAGGTGCTGAATGAAGAAAATTTCAGACTTCTTGAATTATTTTCATTGCAAATTCTTGTTGTTTTGTTTTTTGCTGAAGAAATTTACTAATTGTTGCTTTCTTTTACTAATTATTCTGCAAATTGAATCTTTTTGTCCTTCTACTAATTTCTTCTTTTTTGCTGTCTATAAATCAATTTGTGAGATAACGGGTCAACAATCTCCATCAAAACTTCAGCATTTTAAATGTTTTTCTGTTCTGTAGATGCCTTAGCTTTTACCTTAACTAAGGGGATTTTTTAAGGGCTTCTGTCTACGACCCTTAAGTGAATCCTACTAATGAGAAATGAAGCTTGAAGGTGTTTTATGCTGAAGAAACAACAGTTTATCAGTGGAACAGTCTCCCACAACGAGACACAAGACAACTGTAAAGAGAAAAAAAAAACTACTTTATGGACACAAAACAGCCACACAGCAAACAGAATCACAAATTAACATAAAATGACCACAAAGTGATGCTAATGGACCGCAAAAAGACATGAAATAACCACAAAGAGATGCATAAAGACCCAAAAAAGACACAAAATGAGCACAAAGAGAAGCAAAAAGACATGAAATGAAGAGTAACACTAAGAATCCGGGCATTTAGTCACAACTTCTGGTTGCATCGACTGTCCCTGAATCTATCACTAACCTTTGGCTTAAAGGTGGTTGGAAAAACACTGATGACGTTTGGTTTTATTGGACGAAAGTATCAAAGGTTGGCAAAATCTAGTAAGACCAGACCTTATATTCCTAGTTTTTGATGAAGCGTGTGCAGAAAGATGTTAAATTCTCCGTCCTCATGGAAAACTCTGATGGATGAGTTCTTAAAAAGCTGCTTCTCTGTTCAAAAACCTCTAAGATCTCAGAAACAGCGTTCAAACCTCCAGGAAACGAGTGTCTAGATGGAGAATCATTGGATAAAACAACCAGTTTAACCAGCGTGGCTCACTGGTTTAACTGGGGGACAGATTTGTTTTAATGGCATCTTATTTTAAACTGAAGGAACCAACACTTCTGGTCTCCTCATTGTTTGAATCCTGGAAGCGTCGCTGAGCCATGAAGCCTCTTTATTTACCAGCAGAGTTACCTCCTCTTCACTTTAAACACTCGTCCTCTTCAGCTTCATTTCACTGTTCGATTATCGCAGAATGGAATCTCCACAAACGTGTGAACGTTACCTGGAGAATTTAGTGGATTCTCTCCAAGTGAAGAACCTGAATTTATGGTTTTTATTTTGCAGAGTTTAACTGGTCTGCACTCAAGAGTAGAAAACTAAAAGAGCAGAACGTTTATTAGAACAGATTTCCAGAAGAAGAAGAAATAGGAAGAATCAGAGAAAACAGAGGAAGAAGGAAAAGAGGGGAAGACAAGAGAACAAAAAAGAGGAAGAAGAAGAAACTGAGGAAGAAGAAACAGGAAGTAACAGAGCAAGAAGAGGAAACAGAGGAAGAAATGGAGGATGAAGAGACAGAAGAAGAAACAAATAGAAGAAGAAAAATAAGAAACAGGAAGAAACAGAGAAAACGGGAAGAAGGAGAAGAAAAAGAGGAACAGATAAGAAAACAAAAAAGAAGAAGAAGAAGAAGAAGCACTTGGACTGGACCTTAGACCAGAGGAAACCTGGACTTAGTTGTATGAACTGATGAACTGATGCAGCTGAAGCTTCTTCTTTGCATTAATATTTACAGACGGAGTCACAGATTTAAGAAGAACCAGATTCCAGCGTTTAAAAACCTCTTCTTATGTCTGTGGTCTGGTTTTCAGACATTTAAACTCTGCACTGATTTATTTCCTGTGATAGACGTGTGATGAACGTGTTATTGTATTACGACAGAATGAAAGCGAGTCGGCCCTCGTCAACATCTAGTGATTACCCTCTGAGTGGATCCTCTCCTCCACTACCCTCCAGCTGCAGCCTCCATCCAGCCATTAACCTCCAGAGGTTCGCTCCAAATGGGAGGAAATTACAGGTGGAACGCTGCTTTTTGTGTCACCGCCGTCCAGCCGTTTGTAGCTAGTGGACAATGATAGGGTGGTGGGAGACGGCGGTCCTCCAGGCCCGTTAGAGGGAGGAAATTACAGGCTGGTGAAGGGTGGCCGGCATCATTATCAGGAACGCAGCGCCGCTTCTGGAAATTACCACCACTGAAGCGTCTGTTTTGGCTTCAGGAGAGGTGAGAAGTCGCACAATTAGCCTCCAAACCGCCGCTCAGGTGTGATTTCAGCCTGGGTCAGAGTCGGATCGACGCTTTGATTTCTGGATCCACAAAGTTCAGCTCTGAATTATTCATCTTCTGCTCCAAAAACACCTGAAGTTTTTAATAAAGGTGCTGCCTGTTAACGATTAAAACCTCTAAACCAGAGGAGTCAGAGTCATCTTAGTCCAGGTTCCACATTCAGTCCAGTTTGATCTCCAGTAAAATCACAGCATAATAACCTCTAAATAACCACAACTCCTGATGGTTCCTTTGTTTTACTGCAAAAATGTTCACATTTAAGGAATTATCTTTTTACTAAACACCATGAAGAACCTGAAATTTATGAGGAAAAATACATTCAGTTTCAACAACATTCAGCCTCAGTTTATCATTTCAACATTACAACTTCCAGATCACAGAGTGTCGACAAAGGAACACAACATTTAGTCACCTGGAACTGAACCAGAGAGGATTTTACTTCATGATCAAAACGACAAAAGTCAGACAAAAAAAGACAAAAAGCAACAAAAACAAGAGAAAATATAACAAAAATGAGAAGCAAAATGACAGAAAATGAGACCAGCGACTTGAAACAAAACAAAAAAGACCAAAAATTTGACAAAAACTTACAAAGTGACAAAACAATGGACACAATCAAGACAAAAAAGACAAAAAGGAAACAAAACGACTAAAACAAATGACAAAAGTCAGACAAAAAAGACAAAAAAAGCAAGAAAAACAAGACGAAATATTACAAACACGAGACACAAAATGACAAAAAAAATTAGACAAATGACACGAAACAAAACACAAAAAAATTAGACAAAAAAGTTACAAAACAACCAAAAAAATGGAAAAATGACAAAAATGAGACAAAAATTACACAAATGACGCTATTGATGTAAAAAATGACAAAAGCGAGAAACGAAAAGACAAAAATCAGACAAAAACAACAAAAACAAGACAATATTACAAAAATGAGACAAAATGATAAACGAACAATGAACAATCTAGTATTTTACTTTGTGATCCAAACAACTTGTCATGGTCTAGAAATGATTTTAAATTTATAGTTTTACTAATTTACAATCTGCAGTTAATGTCTTCTCTGGAATTTTTACACTTTGAGGACCAGATCGGATCCTCTGGAGGACCGTATCGGATCCTCTGGAGGGCCGGATCGGATCCTCTGGAGGACCGGATCGGATCCTCTGGAGGGCCGGATCGGATCCTCTGGAGGACCGCTTTTGGCCCGCGGGCCTCATGTTGGACACCTCTGGTCTAAAGGTTGCAACATTTTCCACATGCAGGTCAACAGTTTTATTGTTGGAGCGGAACAAGGCTGCAGTCTTAATAAAAATAATAACTGTATTTATATATTTGGGTCAATTCAGACAGAATTCACACAATATGTTGCTGCACAGCCTCTGGCTGATGTATTTACATGTTTTTAGACCTGACAGTTTTTGTATTTCATCTTTTTAAAGGTTCAGTATCTCCAGAAATAAAACTCCACACAGCCATGAAATGTGGTGAAAACAGAACAGTTTCCATCAAATGGACCCAACTGAAGCCAACAGTGGAATTATTAGCCGTTGAATCCGCAAAACGTGGGTTTCGAACGTGGGTGGTATTGTGGCTGTTCCTGTAACAGGTCAGCTTTAGCTCAAATAGAGCAACTTCAACTCATTTTAGAGCAACTTAACAAATAATATCAACTTTAACTAATATAGAGCAACTTTAATTCATATACACTACCGTTCAAAAGTTTGGGTTCACTTAGAGATTTATTTTTTCCAATGAAGATAACATTAAATGAATAATAAATCCAATGTAGACATTGTTAATGTGGTAAATGACTATTGTAGCTGGAAAAAAGTGGGAGTTTTCATGGAAAACATGGAATTTTCTGGGTGACCTCACACTTTTGAACGGTGGTGTATGTAACTCATCAAGATGCACGGAAATCTAATAGACGCCTATACCTCAAACACAACAGGAAGTCGACCATTTTGAATTATTTGTCATATTTTGGACAGTTTTGGATCAATTTTTGCACCTTTTCAAACCCTATAAACTCGAACAGGATAACCCCGACAGAGCTCAAATTTGGCCAGAATGTACACCAGACATGGGTGATCAAAGTTATCAAAATGCTCCGCTAAAGTCTGACGGTGTGGAAATGGCGGCTGGCGGAATTTCGATGTTTCACCATGAAACAGGAAGTGCTATATAACTGGCCTGTAGAGGCGCCAATTTGCCTCAAACTTTACATGTGAGATCAGAGTCCGGCCTTCATCACATCCATGGTTCAAACTATAATCACAGTGATAGTGCCACCTGGTGGACTGTTGTGATAGTTCACCATCAAAAAGGCCATAGGCCAAACTACAGTCTCAGTCGCAGCGCCACCTCATGGACATGCTTGGATTCACTGACCAGCAAGGATGCAAGGACCCGACTAGCGCTGTTTGCAGCTTTAATTTAAGTTTATTTCAAATTGAATGCTACTTCAAATCATTAATTGTGGATTATTGGATGTTGGTGCACAACACTTCATACAGAATATGAATGTGTTGTACTGGATGTTAGACTAGATGAGCAGCTTTCCTTCAGTAAACCTTTAATAGAGTTCAGGGAACCAGGCTAATCAATTCTTCTTCTTCCTGTCTTTTGTGTAGTTTGTGAAGTTTGCCAACATCGAGGAGGACACTCCGTCCTACCATCGCCGCTACGACTTCTTCGTCTCCCAGTTCAGCGCCATGTGCCACTCCACCCACGAAGACCCCGAGATCAGAACCAGGTACAGGAAGTCAACTTTCTTAATGTTTTAAGAACCTGCAGTCCAACCTCAAACACACGACCAGAACTCCAACGTCAAAGTAATCTGAAGCTCCTAACCCATTAAGCTGAGGTCACAGTAGAGGCGGAGCTTCAAAAAGACGTACAGACTGTTTGGCTCTTAGACAGATTCAGTTGGTGTTTCTGCTCCTCAATCATCATGTTTTTGTTGTCTTTTTATGATGTTGTCCTGATACTGTTTCCTATGGAGTCCCGCAGGGTTCAGTTTTGGGCCTCTTGCTGTTTTTTCTTGCTTTGGCTGGAAAAATGTGTTTAAATACATGTCACAGTAAAATCTGAACACACAGGCTGTGTGCAGGTCTGGAGGACCGTTATTATTTGTACCTGTGTCTTCCAGAGACGTCATAGTTTAGGATCTGGAACCAGCTTATGTTGCGACATTTTTCTTTTCTGTAAAAATGAATGAATTCTTTAATGTGTTGTTCAAGTTTTGAGTTTTTATGGACACATTTTGGGCCACTTTAAACAAACCATTTTATTGTTTTTGACAATTTGGTGTATTTTTTAAGCATTTTATTGTAGTTAAATCTTTTTTTAAATGATTTGGTGGATTATTAGTCAAGTTTCTTTGTGTAGGTGAAGTAATATCTAACTTTTTGATGTTTTAGTGGGTTAATGTCTAAATTATAATGCCATAAATCATAAAAAAAAGAGAAGACCAGCAATGAGTTTCTATAATTACTTCTCAATAGTTCCAACATTTTTCCAAGTGTCCACAAGTGTTGCCAACACTGGAATAAATGGAGGCTTTAGAAACGACAAATATTTAACTATGTAACTGTAGAAAGATGTTTCTCCATGCTGAATGTATCTTCCAACAACTCACTCCTCTGTTCACTGTTTCTGAGCCATGCTGCATTTTATTCTCAGTCTAAGTGTCCAAAATAACTCAAAAAGTGTCCAAAATGACTCAAACTTGTCCAAAATTACTGAAAATTGCCCTAAATAGTTCAAACATTGCCTAAAAAAACTAAAAAATTGTCAAAAGTTACATAAAATTGTCCTAAATATTTCAAACATTGCCCAAAATAGCAAAAAATTGTCCAAAATTTCACAAAATTGTCCTAAATAACTCAAACATTGTCCAAAATTGCTCAAAAATGATCTGAAACAACTAAAAAAATGACCAAAATTATTAAAAATTGTCCAAAATAACTCAAAATTATCCAAAATGACTCAAAAATTATGCAGAATTGTCTGAAATAGCTCAGAAATTGTCAAAAATTTTGCAAAATAACTCAAAAATTACTCAAAAGTTGTCCAAAATAATAACAAAATTGTCCAGTTACTCAAAATGATCTGAAACTACTCAAAAATTGACCAAAATCATTCCAAAATTATCCAAAATGACTTAAAATTGTTGAAAATTATTCAAAAAAATTTCCAAAATTATCCAAAATAACTCAAAAATTACCCACAATTATTTAAAAATTATGCAAAATTGTCCACAATGACAAAAAATTGTCCAAAATGACTTGAAGTTTCTCCAAAATTATTGTAAACTCGCTCGAGATAATTAAAATTTAGTTAAAATTGACAACTTTTGAGTCATTATGGACAATCGGGGTCATTCTGGAGAATTTTTAGTCTCCAGACTTTTCCTCTTTTGGTGATTAAACTGAGTTTGCTGCATTTTAAAATCTTCCTTGTGATTCAGGTTTGAACCAACCAGGATGTGAGTTTGACGTTCTGAATGCATCTCCAACAACTTTTGAGCCGTGCTGCATTTATTTTATTGATTTTTATGCTTGATTTCCCCTGAAACCTTCAAAAATTAGACGGCCCTCAGAACGATGAATCTTTTGAGTTTCCTCTTTGTAGGAACAGTTAGCGCCGCTAACATTCATGCTAACGCTGATCCTCTGATGGGTTCATGTGGCAAAAATCAGCTGATCCAGTGTGGTAATGATGGATTCCACCGGTCTAATAGAATAAATATATCTCCTCCTGATCCTCGTCTGGTGGCCTTTCGCCCGCCGACACCTCAGCAGGAGTCGGTGGGATTGAAATGTGAGCAGTTGGGAGGATGCAGACGATGAAATGAGGCGTTGGAATCACTGAGAATACGAGTGAGAGGGAAATGAATTCATTAATGCTGCTTCTCCCACAGCAACAAGGAAACACGAAGCTTTAATTCATCCTTGAATCTGTCATTTACCTGGACCTGCCTTTGTCTTTTCTTAGAATATACATAAATCAGGGTCTGGCTTCTAACTTGGGTTGCATTTATACGTATCAGTGAATAAAACACCGATATAATTAACAATGTGAGCAATAGTCATTGAAAATCAGGGATTGTAGCAGAAAAACTGCAGAAAAAGTCTCATTTTTCCTCACTGTGGTTCATTTCGTCGATTTGTTGACATTTTGGTGCATTTTAGAGCTTTAACATGAAATATTTAATGGTTCACATCCATTTTTTTGACAATCTGGTGCATTTTTTAGCATTTTAGTGTTTCATGATTTGGTGGATCATTATGCAGGTTTTTTTTAACATTTTGGTGCAGTAATATTTCAGTCGTTGGCGTTTTGAAGTTATAAAAGGATGTTGCCATAAATCATAAAAAAGCAAAGACCAATGTTGAATTTTTTTTCTTTACATTTTGGTGCATTAATATTTAGGTTTTTGACATTTTGGTGCATTAATATCCAGGTTTTTGATATTTTGGTGCATTAATATCCAGGTTTTTGATATTTTGGTGCATTAATATTTAGGTTTTTGACATTTTGGTGCATTAATATCCAGGTTTTTGATATTTTGGTGCATTAATATTTAGGTTTTTGACATTTTGGTGCATTAATATCCAGGTTTTGGACCTTGTAGTGTTGGTATTCATGGTTTGGTGGATTGTTATCCAAGATTTGTGTGAAGGAAAAATGATTCACTTTGTCACGACTGAGGTGTCCCCTCAGCTGTCAGTTTATGACCTAAATGCAAACTGCTGTCACCCTAAAATCAAGTGTAGGTACCAAGTCATCCCAAATTCTGCAAACCTGTTTATGCTCATCAGTCCCTAATATGACCCTTGGAAAAGATAACATATGAATGAAAGGCAACTGTTTGCCTGACAACGTAAGAATGATTATAATATATAGGTTCTATTGTTGTATTCCTGTCCAGATGGATCCTGAACTAACAGTCCTGCTCCCATATCTGGAGTGTAGCCTGAAACATGTCACGCCTCCCAAACGGTAAATAAACCCAAAGCCAGAGAGACTCCTGAGGATTGATGCTGCTAGTGCTCACATCACTGTTACTCGCTGGATCAACCTTATTCTCAATCAGCCATCTGAGTCTCCAGAGTGTTTGTTTGCCTCCTGATTCTTCTTTCAACATTGCAGAATTCCCTAACAATTTGTCCATTTTGGTGCCTAAATATCTCAGTAACAATGTCGTACTGTCAGAAGACCAGTGTTAAATTCCTGTGATTAATCAGCGCTTGTTGCGTTTATCTCACCTGTTGCCTTCATTAACTGGACAGAGTCGTCCTAAATTCAGTCTCCAGTGAAGGTTTTGATCTGTGGAAACCTTTTTATGAGGCTTTTTGGAGGAATGCGATCCACCTCCATCATTTCACAGCAATCAGCAGCGCACTGCAATCTTCAGAGACAAGAGGAGAATAAATAAGGAAGGCAGCGGCGACGACGGGAAGCTGAGGAGAATAATAAGAGCGTCGGTCTTTGGGAAAACATTCATGCGTCTCTTAGAGCTGAATATAGGAACCGAGCAGAACCTGGAAGTCTTATTTAGATGTAATGTGCTCCGGAGCTGCATCCAGACTTTTGCTGTTATGTTTTTACCCGATTAATCAGAAAAAAACTGTATTCATGAAATGATGGCAGTTTTTTCTGATGGTAGATTGATGGTGGAAACTATAAACAAGGACTGGGTGTTTCATGTTAGCATCTGTTAGCTTCTCTGCTGCTCTCTGCGCTCCTTAACTGCAGTTTAATTCAGCTGAACTCACAATAAAATATATATATAAAATATAGATTTTTTCCCCACATTTTCAAACTTTAAAACGGGTCAGTTTGTCCCGCAGGACGACACCAGGGTTAATAGTTTCTGAGATTTTGTCGTTCAAACCTGCTGAAATTGCCCCGATGGCCTTTTTAAACTATCATTATCTCTTAAAATATTTGATAAATCAGTGTCAAATTTCACAAATATCTTTATAAATATCCATATTTTATGCTGTAAAAATTCCTAGAAAATCTGAGAAATTGTTGTATGAATTTAACAATTTCAGATGGAATCACCCACACTGTCAATCACAGACAGAGAGAGTTTTCTTCCTGAAGGGGACGGGGCCAGCAGCTGCATATAACTAGGAGTTCTATCAACCAAATCTGCAGTATTTATACTGAAAATATAGAGAAGAAAAATCTGAAAATGAGCATAATACGGGACCTTTAAATGCTTTTTGATATAGTTAAATGTGCTCGTAAATGTATTACTCAACAACCTGATTTGCAGAAAACTTTCAGATTTCATATGATGGATTTTTTTTGGTACAATAATATCCATGTTTTTGACGTGTTGGTCTAACAATAAGCTTTTTTATGGTTTTGCAAATTATTAGCCGAGTTTTTTTTTACATTTTGGTGTTGTAATATCCGGATTTTTGGTGTTTGATGTGAGATAAAGTCTGCTGAAAGTGGCTCGATGTTTAAAAAAAGAAAGAATTAAAGTTGCTCTAAAGGAGTTAAAGTTGACCTACAGTATATTTACCACTGAAAATATCTGATAAATCAGTGTAAAATTTCACAAATATCTTTATAAATATCCATATTTTATGCTGTAAAAATTTCAAGAAAATCTGAGAAATTGTTCTAGAAATTTGACGATTTGAAATGGAATTACTCGCGCTGTCAATCACAAACAGAGAGAGTTTTCTTCCTGAAGGGGGCGGGGCCAGCAGCTGCATATCACTAGAAGTTCTATCAACCATATAACTGAAAATATATAGAAAAAAATCTGAAAAGGAGCATAATGTGGGGCCTTTAAATGCATTCTGTTGAATTTAAAAAGCAGAAACAGGTCGCTGAGCTCATTCAGAACAACCTGATTTCCTGGTTTCCTCCACGCTGTCATTCAGATTTCATATGATGGAATTTAAACCGAGTGTTTTTTAATCAGAATGATCCAGACTCCGGGCAAACAGCTCATTTCATTGTTTTCTGCAGCTTTATTGCTGGGAGCTAAAAATAGCTCGGCGCTAACAGCACCACCTTCCTCCCAGCCTTCCACTCCAGCGGTGGATTAAAACTACACCTTCTCCTCCTGGTTCATGGTGGAAACAGCTTCCTTCCTCCTGAGCTCAAACCTCACGTCGAGCATATTTGAGCATAGAAATGTGTTTTCAGTCCATGTGTATGTATGAGTGAGCTGCTGCTGGATGTGGGCGGTGTGGTGGAAGCTGGGATTATTTTTTATTCCTCCCCTCAGTGTGGCTTCTCGCTCTGCTGTTTGGTTTCTTCTCTACTGTATTTCATTATCCCGCTGAGCGCCGTCTCGCTGCAGGTGGAGAGGAATTCCCAAATAGCATTTCCACGGCCATGATTAGATCGGTCACCTGCTCCAAAACAGAAGCGATGAAATCAGCGTTGATCGATTCTGACGACCAAAACCAAACCTGTCAGTCCAGCTGTTAGGGTCTTTTAGGGTCTTTCAGGGTCTTTTAAGGTATTTTAAGGTCTTGTGGGGTCCTTTAAGGTCAATTAAGGTTTTTTTTTTTTAGGGTGTTATAAGGCCTTTTTGCTTTTTAAAATATCTTTTAGGGTCTTTTGAGGTCTTTTTTATTTTGTTTAACGTCTTGTAGGGTCTTATAAGGTCTTATAAGTTCTTTTAAGAAGTTTTACGGTCTTTGAAGGTCTCTTAAAGTCTTATCAGCTCTTTTATGGTCTTTTAAGGTCTTGCCACAGGATCTTAATTGGATTCTTGTCGGAGGAATTCCCAAATACAATTTCCGTGGTGGTGATTAGGTCAGGTCACCTGTCGAGGAGTTTCAGTCCAGCTGATGGGGTCTCTTAGGGTCTTTTAAGGTCTTTTTGTCTCATTTAGGGTTTTTAAGGTCTTTTGAAGTATTTGAAGGTCTTAAAAGGTCTTTTAGAGTCTTTTAGAATCTTTTAAGGTCTTTTGGGGTCTTATAAGGTCTCTTAAGGTCTTATCAGCTGTTTTATGGTCTTTTAAAGTCTTCTGAGGTCTTTTAGAGTCTTTTAAGGTCTCATGAGGTCTTTTAGAGACTTTTAAGGTCTCGTGAGATCTTTTAGAGTCTTTTAAGGTCTTTTAAGTTCTTGCCACAGCATCTCAATTGAATTCATTGTCTGGACTTTGACTCTGCGACTCCAGAACCTTAACCTGAAACATTTAAATGTGACAAATATGAAAAAAATAGAAGATTTCTGTTGGGGGGCTAATAATTTTTCATGGCACTGTAAGATATCAGAATTTCTGACATCAAGGAAAAGACAAAGGAAAATGCAAAATAAACCATGAATGTGTTTCATGAACTGAAAGATTATGTGTCGTTTATGTGCAACACGGACGTCAAAAAAACTGTAATTATGCTTTAGCTGACGGAAAGCGCAACCGTCATCTGAAGAAACCCTGAAACTCAACTAAAACTGCACATTTTGCAGTAATAAAGACTAAAATGAAATTTAAAAAATGACTTTTGTTGTTTTTTTTCTCTTCAGGATCCGTGTGGCCGGGATCAAAGGCCTGCAGGGCGTCGTGAGGAAGACGGTGAACGATGAACTTCAGGCCATCATCTGGGAGCCTCAGCACATGGACAAACTGATCCCGTCCATGTTGTTCAACATGCAGGACAGCGAGGACCTGGACAGGTACTCAACTCATTTACATACAGGAAAAACACTGAGGAAGCAGCTGATTCTGTCAGTGGTTTCTTTCATCTGGAACTGGAGCGACTCTCAGGCAGATGTTTGATGGTCCTGTCTGGAGGTGATCTTATTAAACACCTCGACACTCTGAAGCTTCCCCGTTATGATCAATTATACTAATGAGGCTACCAGGAAAGTGAGTTTTTTTTATTTAGCTTCAGATTTTTCTCCACACAGCAGCTCTGATGTCCCATGTTTCATTATTTGTTGAAAAGGTTCGCAACCAAACAGGGAACTTGATGCTTTCAGGTTGTCCGTCGGTCCGTTCAGTTCTCATGAAGGCAGTTTTTGGAGGAATTTCTGCAAATTTTCCACAAAGAGGGCGACCAAGTGTTTAAGTTGCTTCTAACAGGGTAAAAAATCCTCTCACAAGTTTGAATCCTAACTGAGGAGTGTATTACGATTCACTAAGTCATGAAACTGGCTCTGTTTTAACCTGCTGCATCTCCATGGCAACTGATGCTGCACAGCAGGATCACCATGGTAACTGATGGGGGTTTTGTTCAGAGGTTTTTTTAAGGTTTTTTAAAGGTGTTTTAGAATGTTTTAAGGTCTTTTAGGTTCTTTTAGGGTCTTATAAAGTCTCTTTAGGTCTTATCAGGTCTTATGCGGTCTTTTAAGGTTGTTCAGAGTGTTTTAAGGTCTTTTACAGCCTTTTAAGGTTTTTTTAAGGTCTTTTAGAGTTTTTTTAAGGTCTTTTAAGTATTTTAAGTTCTTATAAAGTCCTTTATGGTCTTCTAAGGTCTTTTGAGGTCATTTAGAGTCTTTTAAGATCTTTTAGAATCGTATAAGGACGTTTTTATTCTTTAAGGTCTTCTAAGGTCTTCAAAGATCTTTTATGGTTTTTAAAGGTCTTCTAAGTTCTTCAAAGGTCTTTTAGGATCTGTTAAGGTCTTCTGAGGTCTTCTAAGGTCTTTTAAGGTCTTTTAGGGCCTCACATGGTATTTTCAGGTGGTATCGGGTCTCATGAGGTCTTTTAATGTGTTTTAGAGACTTTTTGGGTCTTTCAAGGTCTTCTATGGTCTTCTAAGGTCTTTTATGGTCTTTTAAGGTGTTGCCACATCATTTCAATTAGATTCTTGTCTCACAAATTTGAATCCTGACTGAGCAGTGTAATACCCAGTTTTAAATCAACTGCAAAAAAAGAAAAATAAACCAAAAAAAAGAAAGAAAGTAGCTTGGTCCATTTTTTTGTTTTAGCGTTGGCAACCAACAACCGCAGAAATGAGGAAAATGGGCCAATTTTTTCTCGTTTAAACCAACAGCCACAAAACAAACAACTGAAAACTGGTCCTTTTTTTAAACCAAGAATTATAAAAATAAGAAAACATTCCCATTTTTTTCACTTAAACCAACAGCTAAGAGGCCAATTTTTGTTTTTCTATTTTTACCAACAACAAAATAAAACAAAATAAGATTTTCTTTAAAGCAACAGAAAAAGAAAACCAAAACAAAATTGGCCAATTATTGGTCATTTTCCATTTAAACCGTTTAAAACCTGCAGGATAAAAATCTGGAACTTGTTTGTTTGTTTGTTTTGCTGTTGGTTCCAAACAGAAAAATTGACACATTTTACTTTTTCTTTTGTTGTTGCTTTCCATAGGAAAAAAAAAAAAAATAAAGTTTGTTTTTTTTGCTGTTTGATAAAAATGTAGAAATGAAAAATGGAAAATTTTTGCTTTTTGTCTGTTATTGTTGCTATAAAATGTAAAAACAAACAAAAAATGGGCCATTTTTCAGTTTAGTTTTTAGCTGTTTTTTTTTTATCTGGAAAAAATAATAATTGAACCAGTTTTCTTTTTGTTGTTGTTGGTATAAAATGAAAAAGCAAACAAACAAGACAATTATTTTTAATCTTTTTCCTTGTTGGACCAGTTTTCAGTTGTTTTTTTTGTGTTTATTTTTTTAAACGTTTAAATCCAGTCAAATAAAAGCCTGGAACTGACGCATATTTGCTTTTTTTTCAAACTGTAGCTCAGTTTTTAGTTCGTTGTGCGATGAAGGAACATGAAGATGATTATTCAGTCTGACCTGAGGGTTTTTGTAGTTTCTTTGTGTTTTCTGCTCTCCGTGTTTAACCGTTTCCTTGTTATCGCTGCCAGTCGAGCAGAAACCCTCTGGATCTGAACTAAATCCTGCCGTCGGCCGAACCTTCGCCTGAACCTGAGAGCAGGAATTATCTCTGGTTCTGCTCCTCGCCTCCCAGCGTCTCACACCTCGTTATAGTCCACAAATCCAGGCTGTAGTCAGTAAAATCCAGGCTGTAGTCGGTGAAATCCAGGCTGTAGTCGGTGAAATCCAGGCTGTAGTCAGTGAAATCCAGGCTGTAGTCAGTGAAATCCAGGCTGTAGTCGGTGAAATCCAGGCTGTAGTCGGTGAAATCCAGGTGCTGTGGAGCCGAGGAGCCTCCTGACAATGAAGCTGGGGTTTGAGGATTTATGGAAAAGATCAACCAAGATTAACCTCAAGTCACCGTCACTGGTTTCAGTTTCGTTTTGTCTCATTCTTCACTTTCTCTGACCTTCCTTGGTTTCCATTTGACTCTTCTGTTGGGTTTAATATATTACTTATGAAAACAAACTTCACTATTCATCACTTGAGACAAAAAATAATCACAATCACTGCAAAAAAAGAAGAAAAAAATATGCATCTATTATTAAAAAAAAACAACACAGCCAGAATAATGTGACTTTAATTCCTTCTGTTTTAAACTGAACTTAAAATCAAGAATAAATGATAATAATAATAATAATAATAATAATAATAATAATAATAATAATAATAATAATAATAATAATAATAATAATAGTAGTACTTTTTTTTAAAGAGAAAACAGGCTCATGTTTTTTTTTCATGAGAAAAATGAAAAAAATACCAAACCATTTTTTGCAAATGAAAAATGGGCTTGTTTTTTTTTTGTTGTTGGTATAAAATGGAAAAGAAATGTCTGGCTTTTTATTATCATTATTATTATTATTATTATTATTATTATTATTATTATTATTATTATTATTATTATTATTATTATTATTATTATTGTTATTATTATTGGTTTTAATTGAAAAAAATATCCCATTTTCTTCTTCTTCTTTTTGGTAATAAATAGATAAAACAACCAAAAAAAGAAATTTTTTTCATAGTTTCTTATATATTGTTGGTTTAAAATAGAAAAAAATGCAAAAAAAATGTACCATTTTTGTCTCTTTAAAAAAAAAAAAAAAAGTTTTTCCCAACAAATTTTCTGTTTAAAACAGAAAAATTATCCCATTTTCTAATTTCTTTTGTTGGTGCTTTCCAATGGCAAAAAAAAAAAATGAGTCACATTTTTCTTGTTGGTTTAAAATGGAAAAACAAAAAAACAGACCAGTTGTTTGGCTTTTTTTTTTTTGGTAATTTTTTTTTTTTTTAATATATCCTTTTTGTTGATTTTCATTGAAAAAAAAAATTGTCCCATTTTGTTCTTCTTTTAGCAAACAGTAGATAAAACAACCAAAAAAATGACCGTTTTTTGTAATTTTTTATATTGTTGGTTTTATATTGTTGGTTTAAAATAGAAGAAAATACCAGTTTTCTCTCTTTTTAAAATTTTTGTGTTGGGTTAACCCTAAAATATAAAACATTTCCCCATAGTTCCTCTTAGTTGTGTTGTTAATTAACGTTTTTCATTCTTATATTTGGTGATGGAAGCTAAATCTGGAACAGAAGGAGCCTCTGAAGCAGCTTTTTATTAATAACTTCTGTTTTAGAGATAATTTAGCCAGAAAGTCAAACTGTGAAGGTGTGCAGCTTTAATTAGTCGTTTTTATTTAACCATCAGCAGGTGGAAATTAAACCAGACCAATCTCCTGTTCCTCCTCCTGATCTCCTCCCTTCTTCCTCTGGTTTTATTTCCTCCTCTTCATCTTCTCTCCAGATCTCCTCAGAAACCTCAACTGTCTTCTCTGGTTTCCATGTGAACAGAAGAAGCTATTTCTGAACGCTGCTTTTCTTTCTTCTTTGTGTCTTTTTGGTTTATTTGTTGATGGGAAGCAGAAACTGAAAGAAAACGCCACAAGAAGAAGAAAGATGAGTCTTTATATCAGGGGTGTCCAACATGTGGCCCGTGGGCCAAAAGCGGTCCTCCAGAGGGTCCAATCCGGTCCTCAGAGTGTAAAAATTCCAGACAAGACATTAACTGCAGATTGTAAATTAGTAAAACTATAAATTTAAAATCATTTCTAGACCATGACAAGTTGTTTATATCATAAAGTAAAATACTAGATTGTTCACTGTTCTTTTGTTGTTTTGGTTCTCGTTTTTGTAATATTTTGTCTTGTTTCTGACTTTTGCCATTTGTCTCATAAATTTGTCATTTTGTTTCTCATTTTTGTCATTTTTGTCTCATTTTTGTCGTTTGTCCATTTTTTTGTTGCTTTGTGACTTTTTTGTCAAATTTTTCATCTCTTTTTTTGTTTTATTTCATGTCGTTTGTCTAATTTTCCATCGTTTTGTGTCTCATTTTTGTAATATTTTGTCTTGTTTTTGTTGTTTTTTTGTCTGACTTGTCATTTCTTGCATGTTTGTCATTTTGTTTCTTGTTTTTGTCGTTTTTTGTTTCCTTTTTGTCTCACGTGTTTTTTTGTCTTATTTTTGTCATTCTGTGTTTGCTTTATTCATTGTTTGTCTCATTTTTTGGCATTTTGTTTCTCATTTTTGACATTTTTTTTGTCTTATTTTTGTAATATTTTGTCTCGTTTTTGTCGTTTGTCCATTTTTGTCACTTTGTAACCTTTTGTCTAATTTTGTCTCTTTTTTGTTTTGTTTTGTGTTGTGTTGTTTGTCTCATTTTATCTCATTTTGTTTCTCGCTTTTATAATATTTTGTCTTGTTTTTAGTCTGACTTGTCGTTTGGCTCATTTTTTTGTCATTTGGTTTCTTGCTCTGGTTGTTTTGTGTCTCGACTTGATATTTTTTTTTGTTCTATTTAATGTTCAGGCATTAGTAAAGCTGTCCTCGTAGACTCTGGTTTAGCTCTGGCCGGAAGTCATTAATCACCACATTAATCTTTGTCACGGTGCCCGTTGCTAGCTAAACTCCCTCAATGCTCTCTGATTTAACATGAACTGTAGTCTGACTGATGCCTTCTTAGGTTACTAAAACACAAACAAATTACAATCTTCCATCCCCTTAAACAGGAAGAGACTCCACCTGGTGGTGCAGCCAGGTACTACAGCTGATCTACAATATATTTTCTGACATCCAGGTCTTCTGCCTCACTGGTTAATTTATGTTTAATCAGTTTATTAATTGCAAGTAATCAATTAAATCTTACTCATTAACATCCCTAGCAGCTGGCTAACTGTTCTACATTACCGCTTAATTTCCCCAATGAGGGATCAAAACAGTTTAACTTATCAAAGTTGTTTGAAAATACGGAATAACTAAACTTATCGGATCAGTTAGTGAATGAATCAGGTGAGCAGACTTGTCCTTCTAAAGCTACACAAATAAATAATAGTTAGTGTCCGAGCACCAAGGGTCTGAAGATCCTCATGAGACCCTTTGGAATATTATTATACTTTGTCAGAAATGTGGTTAAATTACTCAAAAACGCACACACATCAGGACCAGTGAAAAATATGATTTTCTACGTGTGCACCTACATGACTCAATAGTGCCCCCTGGAAAATTTCAAACATTTATTACGACCAGTACATGTGACCTAGACTTTTGAATTTTGGTACACATATGTAACTCATCGAGACACACAAAAATGTAATTGACACTCATCCCAAAACACAACAGGAAGTTGGCCATTTTGAATTATGTGTCATATTTTGGATGATCGTGGGTCATTTTTGGACATCTTTAAAAGCTACTCAAACAGGGTAGCCCTGAGAGAGCTGAAATTTGGCCAGGATGTGCACCAGGCATGGGTGATCAAAAGTTATCAAAAGTCTGAGGGCGTGGACATCGCAGTTGGTGGAATTCCAACGTTTTGCCATGGAACAGGAAGTTCCTTATCTCTAGCCTGTACATGCTCCAATCTGCCTCAAACTTTACATGTGTGATCCGCCCTAATTGCATCCATAGGCCAATATATATTCACAGTCATAGCACCACCTGGTGGACGTGCTCGATTTGCTGACCAGCATGGATGCGAGGACCTGACCAATGCTGCTTGCAGCTTTAATTGAAAACACATTTTCTGAAGTATAATAGACATTTTAAGTTTATTAAATGGTAAAAAAAAAAAAATGACAGGAAAAGGCACAGATTTGTGTTCTGTAACTGTCTGAACTGCACCGTCATGTGTGGTCCACCTCCAAAGAGCCGTTCTGATCCAGGAAACAGCCTGAAGTAGCTTCATGTTCTAAAGCCACTCAGAGGAAACGTTCCTCGTTGGACCATTATGGTAAATTGAATCTGGTAAACCTCTGAGGATCAGCGGCTCATCGTTGGAGGGGATTGTTTCCTGATGACTCCCGACAAACTGGAAAATTTAACCAGTTTTATTTCCCTCTCCTGCCGCTCCGCTGAACGTCCAATCACCACATCTTATCTGCCCGCATTTAAATGGAAATGCAGCTTTCCCATAGTCCACATATAATTACGTATGTTCCTCTGTCACCTCGGGGAGCTTCCTCCGCCTTTAATAGCATCGCTCCAGACCTTTTAATTTATTTTTCATGTTGTTTATTGAGCAGATCCTGGAGTCAGATCTGAGGTTTGTTCTTTGAAGGATGGATGAGGTTAAAGAGGAAGAACACCTGGTTAAATATTCAAAACACTTTTCAGAAACTGTCCAGAGTGTCTGTCTTCTGGTCTTTGATTCACTGAACTGCTGATCTGCAGCTCCTTAAAACCAGCTGCATTTTCACGAACATCTTGATTTTTTAATGATTTGAGATGCGTAGATTGGTAACTTTAGATCAGTGGTGTCCAACATGCGGCCCGCGGGCCAAAAGCGGTCCTCCGGAGGGTCCAATCCGGTCCTCAAAGTGTAAAAATTCCAGAGAAGACATTAACTGCAGATTGTAAATTAGTAAAACTATAAATTTGAAATAATTTCTAGACCATGACAAGTTGTTTTGATCATAAAGTAAAATAGTAGATTGTTCATTGTTCTTTTGTCATTTTGTTTCGTGTTTTTGTTGTTTTTGTGTCTTTTTTGTCTCACTTGTTCCTTGTCTTGTTTTTGTCATTTTGTGTTTCACTCTATTTGTTTTGTCTATTTTTTGTCATTTTGTTTCTTGCTTTTGTAATTTTTTGTCTAGATAGATAGATAGATAGATAGATAGATAGATAGATAGATAGATAGATAGATAGATAGATAGACGATAGATAGATAGATAGATAGATAGATAGATAGATAGATAGATAGATAGATAGATAGATAGATAGATAGATAGATAGATAGATAGATAGATAGATAGATAGATAGATAGATACTTTTCCCAAGGGAAATTCAATGTGTCATTTATGTACTTTTTTGTCTCATTTTTGTCGTTTGCCCATTTTTTGTCGTTTTGTCATTTTTTGGCTCACTTTTTTTATCTTTTTTTGGTTTGTTTGTGTCATTTGTCTCACTTTTGTCATTTTGTGTCTCATTTTTGTAATATTTTGGCTAGTTTTTGTTGTTTTTTGTCTTTTTTGTCAGACTTTTGCCATTTGTCATGTTTTTGTCATCTAGTGTGGACTTATGTCTCGTTTGTGTTTTCTATTTTTAAGAGATTACTTTCTCATTTTTGTCATTCGACTTTTTTGTCACTTTCTAACTTCTTTGTAAAATTTTTTCGCTTTTGTTTTGTTTCGTGCTGTTTGTCTCATTTTGTGTCATTTTGTTTCTTGTTTTTGTCATTTGTGTCTCATTTTTGTAATATTTTGTCTTTTTTTTTATTGTTTTTTGTCTTTTTTGTCAGACTTTTGTCATTTGTCTCGTTTTTTGTCGTCTTGTTTCCTTTTTGTCTCACTTGTGTTATTTGTCTCATTTTTGTCATTTTGTGTTTTGCTTTATTCATTGTCTATTTTTTTGTTGCTTTGTTTCTTGCTTTTGTCTTTTTTTGCCTTGTTTGTGTCATTTCTGTAATTTTTTTTGTCTCGTAAGTGTCGTTTGTCCACTTTTTTGACGCTTTGTAACAGTTTGTCATCTTACATAAAAATCTTACACTTTCATTGCGACAAACTCTTGGTTGAGTAGTCGTAGTAGCTGAGTGGATATACGAAGACTAAGTTCGTTATAAAGTGCAAAACAAAACAAATTAAAGCTGCAAGCATCGTTGGTCAGGTCCTCACATCCTGGCTGGTCAACGAATCCAAGCATGTCCACCAGGTAGTGCTGCAACTGGGAATGTATGTCGGCATATGACCCTTTTGATGGCGACCTATCAAAACAGTCCACCAGGTGGCGCTATCACTCTGAATATATATCGGCCGAGGTATGTTATCAGGGCCAGACTCTGATCACACATGAAAAGTCTGAGACAGAGTGCAGCATGCAGAAGCTAGTTAAAGAGCACTTCCTGTTTCATGGCGAATTGTGGAAATTCCACCAGCCGCCATTTCCACGCCCTCAGACGTTTGTGGAGCATTTTGATAACTTTTGATCACCCATGCCTGGTGTACATCCTGGCCAAGTTTGAGCTCTGTCAGGGTTATCGTGTTTGAGTTTATGCCATTTGAAAAGGTGCAAAAATTGGTCCAAAACCGTCAAAAATATGACACATAATTCAAAATGGCTGGCTTCCAATTGGGTTTTGGGCATGGTTGCCAGACTTTTTAGTGCATCTTGACAAGTTACGTATGTGTACCAAATTTCATAGCTGTAGGTGACACGTACTGGTCGTAGAGCCTGTTTGAAATTTTCCAGATGGAGCCATTTTGATCCTACCACCTTTGGTACTCGGACTCTAATAAACAGAAGCATGTTGTAGAAACTGGTCTGAACTGTTTAGAACTTAAAGACGACACAGCAGCAGCTGCTGGAGTTTGAAAACTGTCCACTAGAGGTTCTTCTCAGGTTGAATTAGATGTACTGTATCTATGGAGACAGTTTCAGCTTAAAGTGACCAATCAGCATCGACTTACAAAGACTGAAGTTTTCTTTGACATTTACCAGCCGTGATCATTTCAGCTTTAAACGTCCTGCAGAGAGTGAAGAGATCAGCTCCCAGTCGTCAGAGTGAATCATCCACATCTGTAATCAGACACATTGTCAGGCTGCATTTCTTCCATGTGCAATCACAGACCCAAAACAGCCGAAGAGGAATTTACCATTTATTCAGTCAGTCTGGTGTCTCTGAACGATCGTCTGTTTGAAGAAAGAAGCTGTTTTATTTTAAAGGAAACAGACACAGAAACCTGTCAAAGTAAAAGCTTCAACATCTGTCAAATTAAGATTTTAATTTAAATAAAGCCCCCAGATAATGGATGATTTAAATAAACCCTCTGACTATTAAAAGTTCAAGACTCTACATACCAAGATACCTAAAAACATCCTCAGTCATTGGTCTGAACCTTTATGTTCTGTCTGCTAGAACCTGTAGAACATCTTTTAAGGACAATTTCAGGAGAGAAAAAAGTGAATACTCCACAGCAGCCCTGAAAACTTTCTCTTGACTCTAATGGATAGAAATCAGAGAAGAAAAACGCTAATGGAGGAGGCAAGAACCATTTTCCACAAAAATTCTGAAAAGATGTTTCTACTGCCAGCAGTTTATGGTGAGATACATTTTCATTATGCAAAATGGATTCATGAAAGGTTATTATTTTAAAAAAAAATGCAAGTATTTTCAGAATTTTAGAAGATCTGGATAGACAGGATCGAGACAGTAAATGTGCTGTTACACCAAAACTAGGATGTAAAATGCATGAAAAAATGTTGTGTTGATTCATCAAAAGTCTCTCCGTCGTCTCGCTGTGTGGTTCCTCTTTGATTAAAACTTCTTCTGATAACGTCTGGACATTCAGTTGGAAGAAAAGTATGTGAGCTCTTTGGGGTTACTTGGATTTCTGCATAAATTGGTCATAAAGTGTGTTCTGATCTTCATCTAAGTCACAACAACAGACAAACACAGTCTACTTAAACTAATGCGGCACAAAAAAATGAGATGTTGTCATGTTTTTATTGAACACAACATGTAAACATTCACAGTGCAAGGTGGAAAAGCATGTAAAAACCTCGGCTACTGACTTCTCCAAGAGCTGATCGTAGCGAGGAGTCGGCCAACCTGGAGTCCAATCAATGTGATGAGATTAGAGATGCTGGTTAAAGATGCCCTGCCTCTAAAAACACACACCAGTTTTCAGTTCACATACTTTTTCTTGCAACTGTAAACTCTGATGCCCTTCCAGAGACCAAACTTCTCCTTCCAGCAGCTAAAAACACCAACAGGACGTCCATCAGCAGCTTTAAAGTGTGACTCAGTGCTCAACACAAAGCCAGGTCACCTTCCAAGGGAGAAAAAAACCTTGTGTTTCGTTGTGTTTGGTTTTTTTTTTACCCCGACTGCTCCCCTAAACACAATCCTGGTGTCGAGTTGTTTCCGACCTCGGCCGTCGCCTCGTCACGGTTCTCTTTGCGACCCGGCGGTCAAGGCTGTTGGATTCTGTTAATTGCTTCTCGGGGACGGCGGACGTGGTCGGCCTGCAGAAACCAGCCGGGAGGCGATGAAGGAGCTGCTGTTGTTTTACAATTAACCACCTGCTCCTGTGTGCTGCCTTTCAAGGCTTCCACCTTGAAGACGACTTTGACCTCAAATCGCCGTTTTCCCTTCATCTCCTCTGAACGTCTTTGGAGATTAAATCCACAAACAGTCGACAGATAAACTGTCGGCTGAACTTGTGGTGGGATTAACTTCTGCTGCTCTGATCCAAACTCTGCACACTTTACAAGCCACCTTTCATGCTCCCAGACCTGGAAAGTCTTCGTGTTTCAGAAACTTTTACACCAAACTGAGTCAGACTCGACGTTGTTTACGACCAAAAACACAACTAAAACCAACTGATGTTATGACGCAGCAGCTACATAGTGATGCAAAAAAATTCTTGTAAGCCTTTTAGAAATAAACCTAAGAACTGTTTGTCAGTTAATTGTTGCTCCACCAAGGAATGTGACGTTATGTGACGATCAGCATTGGTTTGTCTGTCTGTTAGCAACATTACTCAAAAATGGACTAACAGATTTTGATGACAGGAAGATCTGCCAGGACACTCTGCTCTGGTCAAGGTTAGATAATGTCCATTCTGACGTGACTAATCAGACTAATTGTCTCCATATTGGTCTGTAATCTAAATCTGACCTTCTCCCAACTACAATATAAACCCAAAGATCAGAGAGAATCCTCAGAACTGATGCTGGTACTGCTGCATGTACTGCTGCTCTGTTGGTGTCACTGCAGGGAAGCTCAGAAATGACTCAAGGACCAAATGATTAGATTTTGGCAGTGATGCAGCTTATAGTCTGGATCTACGGATTTGACTAAAAAGTGGTTCAAACTGACTTAAAATTGGTCCAAAAAAATGGTTCAAACTGACTTAAAATTGGTCCAAAAAAATGGTTTAAAATTTGCCCAAAATAATTCAAATTTGGCCAAAATGACTCAAAATTTGGCCAAAACAAAAAAAATTGGTCCAATATGACAAAGCATTGACTCAAAATTTGTCCAAAATGAGAGAACCTCTCCAAATTGACTCAGAATTGACTTGAAACCTGTCCAAAAGTACTTTAAAAATGGCTAAAAATTACTCAAAATTGGTGGGAAATGACTCAGTTTGTGGTAAAGAAATGGATCAATCAGGCTAGAATGAAGGTTCTAGACTGGTCTCCCCAAAGTTCTGACTTAAACCCATCAAGAACCTGTGGACTGATGAAGAAACAATTCTGAGTCTGAAAGACAACAGATTTAGTTGAACTGAACCAATTCTGTCCAGAGGAGTCAAAGATAAACCAGAAGATCTTTAACAAATCTATGAAAGGACTAAAATACAGGATTGTTTTCATTGTGACAAAGATTTGTGTGTTTCAATGATTCCAGAGTTCTAGGAGTCGTTATAAACTGAAGACTGTCATCATAAACATGGTCTCTACCAGTAAAGTCAACTTTAGTTCATGCCTGCATAACGAACGACCAGGTGCTGGTACTGCTGCATGTACTGCTGCTCTGTTGGTGTCACTGCAGGGAAGCTCAGAAATGACTCAAGGACCAAGTGATTAGATTCTGACAGTGATGCAGGTTATAGTCTGGATCTACGGATTTGTTAAAGATTTTTGTATCATTGCCAGATAGCAGCACGGCGTCACTGTAACCATGACAACAAGTGAACACTACATCACTTCCTGCTGATGATTACATGATTGTGATCCTACTACAAATCCACCTCTGAGGACTTATCAGGACTTATCCATCAGAAATGATCCAAGGAACAACTGATTAAATTGTGGGGGTGTTTCTGAGTCCCACCAATCCCGGTCCGCTACATATTTAGGTCACGTGATCCGGTATCCGTGCATAACGTACACATGCAGAACACACGCCTGTACTCAGCGCAGGTCATTTAGTTTGTGAGTACATCTATATTAAATGGACACATTCTATGTTGTTGTAACTAATGAATTTATAAATGCTGCATTTCTGACGATGCCATATGGGGGAATGAGCAGCCTTGGAGGAGGACTGCACTCTCGGAGTGCTTTTCTTGTTTTAAATGTTAACGTTGAGACTCAGACTTCACCGAATCTTCATGAAATAGATGTCAAAGATGAGAAAACTTTAATATTAATTATTGATCTGACCACAAGGTTCACTAATCATCTTCCTCTTGATCTTGTGAGAAGATTAACAAGAACTCTCAACGGTTGCTGTTGGTTGTTTCAGAACTTTTTCTGTCAGATGTTTTTCTTTCTGCTGCCTTGAGTATCTTCACTCTTAATTTATCGTCACCAGACACCAGATGGTTTATTACAGAATTGTCTGAGAAGCCATCCTTGAGAACTGTCTGGAAAAATGGAGGCACTTTGAAATAAGTCTTGGCAGGTGCTTTGATGAATCTTCCATTTATCCTGGACTGACTTTAGACCTAAAACTCATCTGTAGCTGCCAGTAAATACTATTTTTTCCACTAACTGTGGATTAACCACAGGTGCTGAAGTTAAATCTTTTTTTTTTTTGGTGACTTTCCTGCATTAGCAAACTGGTAGCGATGCATTTTCCCATAACTAGCTATTAGAGGTTTGCTAAAGAGACTGTAGTGACGCAGACCGACCTAGATTTTCATTCTAGATCTTCATGTTCTTGCTTCTTGCCTCAGATTAACTGGAGCAATCCCTAAAAGTTAGTAAATAAACCTTCCCTTTAGTGTATCTTCATCATTTCATGCACCTTTGCTTCCATTCATTGCAGCGTATGGTACATGAAACCTGCAGGATCGCGGCTAGACTGTAAACTGAATTTCTCTCACGACATTCTTTAAACTTTCGTCAGTTGGCCAATCATCACAATAAAAGCTTTTACTAACTTTGCTCTGAACGCTTCATTAAACAACAACAACCTCGCCTCCTCTCGCAGCACAGATTTTCATTTTTGTCTCTCATTTCGCTGCTTCTAACAAGCAATGAGCGTTTAATTTCCCCCGAACCGCCTGCGTGGGCCGACAGTAATTGCATTGTTTCCCTCCTGAGACCCGACTGCCTACAGTCCATCTGCGACCGGGCTTATTGCCGCAGAAGTGATTTACTATTACATTATTTTATCAATACAACATAACGGGAGGCCGTGTTGGTCGGCTGCCAGGATGCTGGATGTTTGGCAGCTCTGCAGGAAGCGACAAATTCGTACAGAAGAAGTTTTAAGAGAGCGACGGAGGAACTAAAATTAGAAAGTTAATTAGGAGCATCTTTGCCAAAGATTTGAGTGGAAGCAGTGATAGTTTGTTGGAAGCGGTGTTTACATTTAGTTGAAGATTCTCAGTCGTCCAGGTCGTGTAATCCTTCGAGCTTCGCTGAAAAGCTTCTGGACCTGGTTCTTCAGAACGTTTGACTGTCATTCAAGAGTTTCTTTGTTTTTTTCTGCGGTTTATCTGTGGATGAACTGAACTCTGAGTGATTCTATCTGCAGATTTATCAGCCAGAATGAATCTAAATCAACACATGAAGCTGTAATTAAAGCAGATCCTCCTCCTGGTTTTTTTCTACTGGAATGAGAAGAACAGACTGATGGGATTTTGTGTCTTTTTGTGATTAAATTTTCATTTTTTTGTGGCAATTTTGCATTTTTTTGTGATAAATTTGCCTATTTTGTGGTTATTTTGCTCCATTTTTGGGGAATTTTGGGTCATATTTTCGTGATTTTGTGTCTTTTTGTCATAAATTTGTATATGTTTGTGGTTATGTTGGTTCTTTTCATGGTGATTTCACTTTTTTGTGATGAAATTTGCATCTTTTTGTGAATTTGCATCTTTTTGTGGCTATTGTACTGCTTTTTGGGGAAATTTCGGGTTATATTTTGTTGATTTTGTGTCTTTTTGTGATAAATTTGCATCTATTTGTGGTCATTTTGGTTGTTTTCATGGTGATTTTGCACATTTTTTGTGATTAAATTTACATCTTTTTGTGGTGAATTAACATGTTTTTTGGTGGATTTTGTGTCTTTTTGTGATAAATTTGCATCTATTTTCGGTTTTGTCCATACTGATTTTGCTTTTTTTGTGATTCAATTTGAATCTTTTTGTTGTGATGTTGCGTGTTTTTGTGGTGATTTTGCATCTTCTTGTGGTGAATTTACATCTTTTTGGGAGGATTTTGTGTGTATTTGTTGGGGTTTTGCATCTTTTGTCGTGATTTTGCATATTTTTAAATATATACTGACATGGTAACAACAGATTCAGTACAAACCAGAGAAGATTTTGTGTCTTTTCAAAGGTTTTTGCTGCATATTTTTATGTCTTTTTGTAAATTTACATCTTTCATCTCTTTTTTCCTCAGAACCAAAGAACCCACTTAGATGAAGTGAAATGTCTTCAAAAACCAAACATAGAAGTGTGGTTGCTTTTTACAGAAGCTCTAAGGAGAAATGGCATTCCAGTTCTGTAAATAATAGCCGACTTCAAGTGGTGTCAAACTAGTCACAAGTGGCAAGAACCTCTTGGGGACCACGTTTGGGTTTCTTTTCTCAAACCTGAAGAAGTTTTAGTTGCTAAAACATCACCAGATCTCAAAAATAGGGGCATAAGATTAGAAAATTCAGATATTTTATTAAAACTGTGTCACAACTGACACCGCAAACTAAAGTTTACAACATTCGAGAACACCAGAAGTGAAAGTAAGCAGTGACTGAAAATGAAAGTAAACGACTGAAAATGAAAGTAGCTAAAAGTGAAAGTAACAGCAAACAACAAACAATTGAAAACAGAACAGTACAGTCACTGAAAACAACAACAAACACAGCTGAAAACAGATGAATGATTAAAACAAAAGCAAGTAGTGACTGGAAATGATTGTAAAATAATGAAAATGAGGACTGACAATGGCTAAAAATGACTGCAACTAACAATTAATTTAAACAGTGACTGAAAACGAAAGTGAACAGTGGCTGAAAATGAAAGTAAACAGTGACTGAAAATGAACGTAAACATCCATCCATCCATTATCTATACACCGCTTAATCCTCACTAGGGTCGCGGGGGGGGTGGAGCCTATCCCAGCTGACTCGGGTGAAGGTAGACAGGTCGCCAGTCTGTCACAGGGCTACATATACAGACACACAATCACTCTCACATTCACACCTACGGGCAATTTAGAATGATCAGTTAACCTCAGCATGTTTTTGGACTGTGGGAGGAAGCCGGAGTACCCGGAGAAAACCCACGCATGCACAGGGAGAACATGCAAACTCCATGCAGAAAGATCCCAGGAAAGCTGGGACGCGAACCAGGGACCTTCTCGCTGCAAGGCGAAAGTACTAACCACTACGCCACTGTGCAGCCCTGAAAGTAAACAGTGGCTGAAAACGAAAGTAAACAGTCGCTGGACATGGCTGTAAAATAATGACAATGAGGAATGATAATGACTAAAAATGCCACAGCAACTGACTATGAATGTAAACAGCAAATGAAAATGAAAACAGTGAATGAAAACAAAAGCAAACAAATAAATAATAACAATAATAATAAATTCTGAAACAGGAGCTGGTGCCACTTTTTTCTTTGCTGCATTCAAACTAAAATTCTTGTGTTTTTTGTGCATCATTTTCTAAACATTTCACACGGTTTTGATCCTCATCTGCACCATAAAAACTTCATTTTTTACACTTTCATTTCATTTTAAGCTGATCTCGACTGAACTCAGCTCTGGATAACTCAGTTAGCTCCGTTATTATTTAGGATTTCTAACCTTTTGTGTGCGATCGGCTGCGAGCTGCTGCCTGATGGAGGTTTTTCTTCCGTCCGCTGATGGAGGCTGATTGTCTCCACAGGCTGGTCGATGCTCTTTCATTTGATTTCAGCGCCTCTGATTGATTCTTTTCTGCTGCTTCAGTCCCTCCTTCATTTCTGATCCCTCGTCTGGATTCTTTGTGTTTGATGAGAAACAAATCATCTTTTGACACTTTGTTGATGTTTAATTGTGAACTAAACTCTGAGGGATTCAGTCTGCAGATTTATCATCCAGAATGAATCTAAATCAACACATGAAGCTGTAATTAAAGCAGATCATCAACCTGCTTAGTTTCTACTGGAATAATAAAAATACACACTGATGGCATTTAGTGTCTTTTTGTCATAAATTTGCTTTTTTTGTGGTTATTCAGCTTCTTTTGGGGTAATTTTGGGTCATATTTTGGTGATTTTGTTGTGATTTCTGTCTTTTTGTGATAAATTTGCATCTATTTGTGGTGATTGTGGTTGTTTTCATGGTGATTTTGCATGTTTTTATGATTAAATTTCATTTTTATTTGGTGATTTTGCATCTTTTTGTGATTTTGCGTCTTTTTTGTGAATTTGCGTCTTTTTTGGAGGATTTTGTGTGTTTTTGTTGTGATTTTGCATCTTTCCACAGTGATTTTATGTCTTTGTGCTGACTTTGTGTTACTTTATGCTGACAACAGATTCAGAGTGAGGGTTAGCAGGGATTTTGACTCTTTGCTGATGTTTAATTCTTCTTGACGTTTAGAAACACATTTGTTTTCCAACTGAAGTGAAGATGCAGTTTCTTGTTTTTGTTTTTTTGCAGCTCTTTGACTTGTGGTTTGTTTTTCAGGGCCGGTCATCCCAGCACTCCGTCCGGAGCCGGTCAGGACGGCGATGAAAACCCGGCAGCGCTGGCCGAGAGCTGCTTCAGGGAGCTGCTGGGTCGAGCCGCCTACGGAAACATGAACAACGCCGTCCGGCCGGTGCTGGTGTAAGTACAGGAAGAAACGCTTTGACTCAAAGATACAGACAACAAATGCATCCAGGAACTGAGTTGTGGACAAAAATCAGGACAGAGGGATGTTTTTTCATTCTTCTTTTAAAAAAAACGGCAAACAGCAGGAAAATAATACATTTCTTGCTCATTTAAATATGTAGAAATAGCATAATTTTACAGTGCAATCTTGCCGTTATACATATTTCTGTTTGAGTCTGAACACCACAGAACGACGAACCTATTGAGACCCTTGAAAGAAATGCATTTTTGAGGCCCAAAAAATACTCAAAGGCATGAAAATTGGCACAAACATCAGGACCAGTGAAAAATTTGAGATTTGAGAAGGAACTTGCATAGCTGTGACCCAAAATGGCTCAGTAGCGCCACCTGGAAAATTTCAAACATTTGCTACGACCAGTACGTGTGACCCAGACTGATGAAATTTGGTACACGTATGTAACCCATCAAGACACACAAAACTGTAGTTGACACTGATACGTAAAACACAACAGGGAGTCGGCCATTTTGAATCATGTGTCATATTTTGGATGATTTGGACCAATTTTTGCACATTTTCAAAAGCTATAAACTCACAATCAGCCTTTGTGATCAAAAGTTACCAAAATTCAAAAGTCTGAGGGCGTGGAAATGGAGGCCCACGGAATTTTGACAACTCGCCATCAAACAGGAAGTGCTGTCTAACTAGCTTGTACATGCTCCAATTTGCCTGAAACGTCACATTTGTGATCACAGTCTGGCCTTCGTCACGTACATAAGTCGAAATGCACTCTCAGTCACAGCGCCACCTGATGGACATGCTTGGATTCAATGACTAGCAAGGATGTGAAGATCCGACCAACGCTGCTCACACCTTTAATTATTATACCTTCTTCATCAGATGAAAAATGTGCATTTTTGTGGCCCTAAAAATACTTGAAGATGCGTGAAAATTTGCACACACCTCAGGACAAGCGGAAAATTTGATATTTTAGGGAATGGCACATATGAACCAAAATGGCTCAATAGCGCCACCTGCAAAATTTCAAAAATTCACTATGACCAAGACTAATGAAATTTGGGACGCAAATGTAACTCGTCAAAATGCACAAAAATGTAATGGACACCCATACCTAAAACACAACAGGAAGTTGGCCATTTTGAATTATGTGTCATATTTTGGGTCATTTTTGGACATTTTCAAAAGCTATGAACTCACAATCAGCCTTTGTGATCAAAAGTTACCACAAAACAATGTGAAATCACCATGAAAACAACCAAAATGACCACAAATAGATGCAAATTTGTCACAAAAGACACAAAATCACAAGAAGATGCAAAAACCTTTTGAAAAGACTAAATCTTTGCTGGTTTGCTCTGAATATGTTGTTACCATGTCAGTATAAATTTTCAAATATGCAAAATCACCACAAAAAAGAAGCAGAGTTGCAACAAAGAGACACAAAATCTGACTTCCAGAGGTCTTCATGAGTCCATTTCCAGTTAAATCAGTGTTTTATTGCGTCCGTCTCTTCCTGTCTTTCAAACTTTTCCTTCTTTCGAGGTCGAGGTTTCATTAAAGTGTCTCGGTCTGACTGAATAACTGTCCATCTCTGAGGAAAATCTAACCAGCGACTGGAAGAGTTTTAATGGAAAATGTCTTCTTCATTTCAGCTCAGTCCATCTGCTTTAGGAGAAGAAAATGTCAAATAAAACACCGGTTTTATGAGATGTTTTGATTTTAGTTGGAATGAGTTGAAAACTAAACATTCTCAGGATGATTAACAGAATAATTTCTGCACTTTTTCTGTGACTATTTGGTTTAATTCTAGTTTGTTTAAAGAAAAAGCTACATTTACCCTCCAGTACTACATTTACCCTCTGAAGCTATATTTACCCTCTAATACTACATTTACCCTCTAATACTAAATTTACCCTCTAATACTACATTTATCCTGGATTGATTGTAAGAACTCTAAGGTGTTTTATGGAGGACATTTTCAGGTAAACTGGTCTCAGGTTTGGGTTTTGGTTCCAGATCTTAAATATTAAATACCTCAGATCGGTTTTGGGGCTAAAAGTCTCAATCTAGACGTCTTTAATTTCAGGTATTTCTTTATTTTTGGACCCAGTGGGGCCACAGACCGGTGTAGCTGCTCATATTTATTCATGAGTACTGAATCCTTTCATTCTTTCATTCCTCTCTCGGTTAAACGGGAGTCGTATTTCCATCTGAGAGTGGAGCCAGATTTCCTCCTGCAGGAGGTGGAGGACTATAAATAGCAGGATGGAGGTTATCGGGGGAAGGAGGACAGTTTTGGGGGTTTGGATTGACGTCATGTTGGTGAATCTTCTTTCTCCTTTCTGTCTCCTGCTCTAGTTTCTTCATTTTTCTGGCTGCTCCAACAGACAGAATGATCCTGGGGTGGTTTCGGTTTCACTACCCGACATTTGGTTCGGACGCTAAAACGATACTCTGGTCGATTTCCTGCAGCAGGAAAATCAGTAAATGGGTGCATTTAGTGCCACAGGATCTGGAAAATGGCAACATGAACCCACTGATCAATAGCAAAGGTGTACCGGTGGTTATCAGCTACATGCTACATGCAACCAGTGGTTATCAGCTACATGCTACATGCTACCGGTGGTTATCAGCTACATGCTACATGCCACCAGTGGTTATCAGCTACATGCTACATGCTACCAGTGGTTATCAGCTACATGCTACATGCTACCAGTGGTTATCAGTCAGCTACATGCTACACGCTACATGCTACACGCTACATGCTACTGGTGGTTATGAATCAGCTACATGCTACCAGTGGTTATCAGCTACATGCTACATGCTACCGGTGGTTATCAGTCAGCTACATGCTACATGCTACTGGTGGTTATCAATCAGCTACATGCTACATGCTACCTGTGGTTATCAGCTACATGCTACATGCTACCAGTGGTTATCAGCTACATGCTACATGCTACCAGTGGTTATCAGCTACATGCTACATGCTACATGCTACATGCTACTGGTGGTTATCAATCAGCTACATGCTACATGCTACCTGTGGTTATCAATCAGCTACATGCTACATGCTACCGGTGGTTATCAGTCAGCTACATGCTACCGGTGGTTATCAGTCAGCTACATGCTACATGCTAGCAGCGGTTATCAGCAACATGCTACGGGTGGTTATTATAAGCTTCATGCTAAATGCTACATTTTGACAAGCTACATTACATGTAGCTTGTCAATCAGCTACATGATACATGCTACTGGTGGCTATTATTAGCTACATGCTACAATACTACCGGTGGTTATCAGTCAGCTACATACAACATGCTACCGGTGGTTATCAATCAGCTACATGCTACGGGTGGTTGTCAATCAGCTACATGCTACCGGTGGTTATCAATCAGCTACATGCTACTGGTGGTTGTCAATCAGCTACATGCTACATGCTACCGGTGGTTATCAGTCAGCTACATGCTACATGCTACCGGTGGTTATCAGTCAGCTACATGCTAATGGCGGTTATAATCAGCTACATGCTACATTCTACATGCTACTGGTGGTTATCAGTCAGCTACATGCTACATGCTACCAGTGGTTATCTATCATCTACATGCTAACTGTTTTTAACTGTTTGCTTTAAGACCAAGACCTAATCGTTTCTCATTATGAGGATTTAAACAACATTTCATCAACGTGTGGTTTTGCTGAATCAGAAAACTGTAGTATTCTCTGTTAACGGTAGTAGAACGTCTCTTTATCTCAGGTTTACCGACATTTATTTGGTCGTATTTAACGGAAGAAGCTGCGTCTGAACGGCAGATTAAGAACTTCTAAAAACACAGAATAAAAATCAAGTCAAGTCAAATTTAGTCATAAACCATTTTTAGAAACAGCTGGAATTAAACCGCAGCAATAAAACTACTGCTTGTACTATTACTACTAATGTAGCAGTAGTAGTAGTAACAGTAGTAGTAGTTGTAGTAGCAGTAGTAACAATAGTAGTAGCAGTAGTAGTAGTAGTAGTAGTTGTTAGTAATTAGTAGCGGTAGTAGCAGTAATAATTAGTCACAGTAACAGTAATAGTAGTAGTGGTGGTTGTAGTTTGTGGTTGTAGTAGCAATAGTCGTAACAGTAGTAATAGTAGTAACAGTAGTAGTAGTAAAGTAGTAGTAGTAGTTTTATTTCGGGTTAGATGTTAAACTGTATTTAATTCATAGTACCTGTACTCTGTGTAACAACAAAATGTGAATCTAATCTAATTAAAAACAGCAAAAACAGAAACTTTTAAAATAATTTTCCTTCAATCTAAGTTGACTCTGACATTGTTTTTGTTTTCTGATTTAGGATTTTTAAATTTTTTGAATCCCAAAGGTAGCTGTTGTTTTATTAAATATCATCGCTCCATCTGTGGAAGTTCGTTAGAAATAATGAGTTATTTATCGGGTACGTGTTCGTCACTGCGTTGAAATCCAGATTTGTTTTTGTTTTTTTGAGCTGAGACGTCAACAGAAACCAGAGCTGCTCTTTCCTGTTTCTGGATCAGATTTATCTTCAGGCGGCTGAAGGAGTCGACCTGTTTGTTGTTGAGGATTTTAACAGGAAACCTGTTGCTCTTCATCTGCTCGTCTTCTCCAACGTGGTGTTTTCTAAAACCTTTCACCTCCAGATGTTTACAGAACCGATCCTCCTCTTTATTCTCTGATTCTATCTGCTCGTCTGCAGGATTATTCTCTGATCACAGGATTTAATCATTATTTTGCTCCAGTGTTGAAATTTATGTTTTTAATTTGAAATGAATCTTTGCTCAGTCTGACATCTGCTGGTGGAAAAAAACAAATATCAGTTTATCAGGAGACAGTTAGAGAAAAATCTGTAATTTATGAATAATTACCTCCATTATGGAGTTTATTCAGCAGAGAGCTTTTTAATTTATTTACTAATTAGTTGTTGTTGTTGTTTTTACACAGCTCATAGTCACATTTATCAAAAATAATAATGGAAAATAAATGACTTTCAGTTGATCATTACCCACATAAATATATAAATACTGGAACAATATCACAGCAAAAACAGAAAACAGCTTTAAAAGTAATGGAATAATAAATGACTATTACTATTATATTATATATTTAGAAAACCTGTAAATATTTACTTAAATCACCAAATTTACTTATTAAAATTAGTGTTTAAATAATAGATGATAAAACATGGAAGTAATAATAATAATAATAATAATAATAATAATAATAATAATAATAATAATAATAATAATGCATACCTTGAATGAAATGAGCAACAGATTACAAAAATGCTGCACAATAAATTTAAATATTTTGTGGAAAATGTGAAAAGAAGCCATAAAACAACAGTTGTGAATTATTTTACCACCTTGTCTTTATATGTTTTTTTTTATATTCAGCCATTAAGATTGGCTCTTTACACATTTAATTCTACACAAATTATCATCAAAAATTGTGAAAACAGGAAAAATCACTTGTCATTCGTCTTAGAAGTCTTTGTCACAGTGCCCCTTTGTTAGCTAAACTCCCACTATCTTTTCTGCTGCTGTACTCACCACAATAGGAGCTTGATTAAATTAGCCACTTAGCTAAAGAACCACTGTCCTAGTAAGCAATAACTCATCATGAAAAGATTAGCACTGGATCGTTCTAATTAAACGCCACACAAGTCTTTGTCATGGTGCCCCTTTGCTAGCTAAACTTCCGCTATCTTTTCTGCTACTTTCCTCACTACAATAGAAGCTTGATTACATTAGCTACTTACCTAGAGGAGCACTGTCCAACTAGACTACAGTTCATCATAAAAAGGTTAGCTCTGGTAAGTTCCCATTAAACACCACATAAGTCTTTGTCATGGTGTCCCTTTGCTAACTAAACTCCCGCTATCTTCTCAGCTGCTGTACTCACCACAAGAGGAGTTTGATTACATTAGCCGCTGAGCTAAAGAAGCGCTGTCCAAATAGACATTAGCTCTGTTTGGTACCCATTAAACACCACAGAAGTCTTTGTCATGGTGCTCCATTGTTCGCTAAACTCCCGCTATCATCTCTGCTACTTTCCTCACCACAATAGGAGCTTGATGAAATTAGTCACTTAGCTATAGAAGCACTGTTCGGATAGACATTAGCTCTGCTCGGTACCCATTAAACACCAATAAGTCTTTGTCATGGTGCCCCCTTCTTAGCTAAACTCTTACCATCTTCTCTGCTACTTTCCTCACCACAATAGGAGCTTGACAAAAATTAGCCACTTAGCTAAAGAACCACTGTCCTAGTAAAGAACAACTCATCATGAAAAGGTTAGCTGTGGTTGGTTCCCAATAAATACCACATAAGTCTTTGTCATGGTGCCCCTTTGCTAGCTAAAATCCCACAATGCTTTCTGCTTGCCAGTATTTGCAGATACGTAACATCGAGTGACTCGAATCGGATCGTGTGCAAACCAAACTTTATTTGAACATCCTTTATAATATCCATGGACTCACAAATTTAGATATTCTCCTGATGATGATCTCAGATTTAATGGATTGTTCAGATGTCTGTGTTCGTTTGTGGCTGAGGTTCTTTCACATCCTTTTCTAAGAGATGGCGACAGTTACCGGATGTTTAGAGGACACAAATGTGGGGAAAATGCTCCTTTCGCGAGTGGAGAATGTTAATAATCTTTATATTTTCCTTCTTTCCTCAGTCATCTGGACAACCATCACCTGTGGGACCCCAATGAGTTTGCAGTTTCCTGCTTCCGAATCATCATGTACTCCATCCAGGTACGCTAAACCAAACCCAAACACCAAACTGGAATTAAAACCCAAACTTCCATCAAATGTGGTTCAGTTTCAAGATGGAAGACGCAAGATCCTGCTGTTGGGAGAAAACAATAGCTTTTAAAAGGAAAATAAAATAGCTGCTGACGATGTTTAGAGGTTCAGAATTTCGTACGGTGGTCTCAAGGAGCTGCAGTAGAAGTAGTTTGGTTTGTTTCTGAAGTATTGTCTCGAACAGAAATCAATCAAAGAACCGGAGAGGCTCAAATCGATTCCTTTCCTCAGAGGAACAGAAAATAGTCCAAGATGTCACTTTTTTTCTTTTATTATCGCCGAGGCACTTCAGGAAAAACAATTAGAGAAGAAAGAAACACATCCTCTCGACCTCTGAAGGGGTTTTAGGAGAATGTTCAGTTTTTACAGTTTATTGACCAACAAACTGCCACTGGAGACGTTTGGACCAAAGAGTCAGAGCTGATGTGGTGAAATGAGCCTGTAGATGATGGCCGGTTCCTGTTGACGCATCTTGAACTTGTTCTTCTCCAGGCTCAGCACTCCCACCACGTCATCCAGCAGGTCCTCAGCCACCTGGACCACCACAACAAGAACACTCCGAGGGTCCGAGCTGGCATCGTCCAGGTTCTGCTGGAGACGGTGGCCATCGCTGCCAAGGGATCCGTGGGTGAGTTCAAGGAAAAGTATGACAATTAATAGTAGTTGTAGTAGTATTAGTAGTAGTCATAGCAGTAGTAGTAGTAGTAGTAGTAGTAGTAGTAGTAGTAGTAGAAGTAGAAGTAGTAGAAGTAGTTGTTACTAATAGTAGTAGTAAGTAGGAGTAGTAGTCATAGCAGTAGTAGAAGTAGAAGTTACTAATAGTAGTAGTAGTAGTAGTAGTCGTAGTAGTAGTAGTACTTAGTAGCAGTCGTAGTAGTTGTAGTTGCAGCCGTGGCAGTAGTAGTAGTTGTAGTAACAATGGTAGCAGTAGTAGGTAGTAATTAGTAGTAGTAGTAGCAGTAGTAGTAGTAGTAGTTAGTCATTAGTAGTAATTTTCAGAAAGTAGTAAACAGAAAAATGTTAATATAATGGAGTAGACTAATAATAATTACATCAGTTTATCCTCCAGATGCAGAAATAACTGAGAACACAGATGTTTATTTTGCCGGAGGATTAGAATAAATTAAATCAAATTGACTAAAATTAACTCACAGCTGTTTTCATAATCAATCGTAATTTTTGCTATTAATTTTTTTTTTGTTCTGCAAAATGGCGGAAAAAAGTTTTTAAAAAAAGGGAAACATCTTCAGTTTTTTTGTCCACTGAAACCCAAAGATAGTTGTTTTATAAAACATCATCACTTCATCTGTTAATTAAAAATAACAAGTTATTTATGGGATACGAGCTGCGTAAATTAATAATGTATTTATTTTTGTAGGCGGAAGAGTTGCGGTGCAAATGAAGTGTTAATATCAACACCTTCAGAAAGTCTTTATTTAGGTTTATCACTTCAGCCGACGTGTTAAAAAGACAACGTGAAAAATCTCATTAAACCGATTCTTACAGCTCCTAAATAATGAAGATATGCTGCTTTTTTAGGTCATATATTAAAATACGTCAAAAATAAGAAACAAAATGATAAAATCCAGACACAAAACAACAGAAAGGAGACACAAAGTGAACACAAAAAGACAAAACTGTGGGAAAGACACATCGTTTTTGATTTATATCACTTTGTTTTTCATTTTTGACGTTTTTTGTCTTCATTTGTCTCATTTTTGAGTCTCTTTGGGACAGTTATGTGTGAAACGAGACAGAAAACGACAGAAACACTCTGTCTCCATGGTTGTTCTTTTTCCAAAGAGTTGTTGGACTTTAGATTTTAGAGAAAAATTAAGAAAAATGAGACAAAATTTTCAAAAAAGCTCCCAGAAGCTGCAGCTTGGAATTCATAAGGTTGAGATATGAAAAGTTAGAGTGAAAACAGAGAATCAAAGATGTTGAAAAGGTTTTTATTCATGTTAACGAACCGATAATTAAACAGCCGTGAGGTGAAGAGAACAGTTTCAGTTTGAAATGAAAAGTGAACATTTCCAGTGAAAGACTCGCCTTCCCCCCTGCTAGGAATGATCCAAGAGTCCAAACGAAGCGACGCCTTCATCTATGAAAACGAAATCAGCACTCCGCCCAATCTGTGGCTCGGTACGGTACGAAGGAAAGTAGAAGAGCTTCTGCAGAGTTTCCCCACAAGTCTGCCTTTAAAAACATCAACACAGTGTTTTATATTAAAGGAGGAACGTCGATATGCAGATGATACTGTACTTTATCTGCATCTTGAAAATGAACTTTAAGATGTAGATGAACTTCATTTCAACCAGAATCTCTTTTTTGAGTTTCATCTAAACATGCAGAACGACCAGAAACAGCAGCTGAAGCTTTTTCTAAGCTTTTATGTGCAGATTTTAAGATATTTGTAGCAGAAAATACAAAAGAAGTGAGATTAGAGGAGTTTAAGTTTTAAAAAAAAAATTAACAGAATTTGGGATAATTGGTGAGGAAATTCAGCGATTTCTGTGATTTTTGTTGAGTTTGTTGTGATTAATGCAGATTCAGGTTGTTTTATCACCTCTGCAGCTTTTATGTGCAGATTTTGAGATATTTGGTGCAGAAAATGCACAAAATATGTGAAATTAGATTATTTTGAGATAGAAGCTGCACAAAGAGATAGAATTTCTGATAATTTGTGAGAAAAATCAGTCATTTAGGTGATTCATGTTGATTTTGTTGAGTTTTATTGAGCCAATTAAAGGTTTTTCTACACGAAAATGCACAAAATATTCAAAATTAAGATCTGTTTTCCTACAGGAGTGGTACACAAGCACAGAAATGAATGAAAATGGTGCAGAATATCCTTTTAGTGTGTTTTTCTGGTCGCTCTGTTGAACTTCGACGTTAAACACAACAAACGTGGGGGAATCTGCAGATCCGTGGTTGTATAGCGGCGTGTTGTGTAGAATAAAACAGTGTTGTGTAGAATAAAACAGTGCTGTGTAGAATTAAACAGTGTTGTGATGCTGTGAGCAGATCTGTGTGTGTAGATTAGAAATAAATGTTTTTTTAAAAATGCTTAAAAATCTTCTTTTTGCAGATCTCTGTGCTCCGGGTGCAGTTAGCTTAGCTTAGCGCAAACACTGGAAGTAAAGGGAAACTGTTAGCAATAACGGGATTATCGTGTTTTAACATTTTTTTTTAATGATATATGAGATGATTTTATCTTTGATTTTTAGTCATTTCTGCTGATTCTGTCTCTAGAAGTCTGCTAAACTGTATTTTTGAGGATATTTTGAGTGTTTTTCTTTGGTTCAGATTCATTTTTAGCCTCCATTCGAGTTTGAAAATGTTCAGAGCGATGCTGTTGGGTTTCCTCTCTCCTGCTAATCTGAGGTGTTGCTTCCAGTGACAGAGTGAATTAAGGCGACCGGACGACACTGAACTGACTTTAATTCATGTTTTTGGTCTTGCTTGCTGTAAAATTACTTTTTTTCCTACGTTTTTTTGCAGCTTGTTGTGAGATTTTAGACTCTTTAAGATTTCAGTTAAAATCATTTTCAAAATCTCACATTTATTGGTTCATTTTGAGGTGAAAATCCATCGATTCTTCATGAAATATCTGCATTTTGGTCACGTTTGATTATATTAGTGGAAATAAATGTGAATAACAGCTGGAAGTGTCGACAAAAATGACATTTAAGTCTTTAAATTTAACATATTTAACTTCTCTGTTGGCTTTTTGTGACTCTTCAGGCTGTAAAAAAGCGTTTTCTGAGTAGTTTTAAACTGTAAGGCTGCAGACACTCATATCTAAGTTATTCATTCTGATTTTCAAACAAAGCAACCAAAAATTCAGATTTTAATTTGGCTGAAATTTGGAGGAAATGAGCACAAAAACACACCAAGAATGTTTTTCTGACACATTTTAGTGCATATTTTGAATTATTGCATTTGAAATGTGGAATACAAGCTGAAAAGAAGGAAAGAAAAACTTTTTTTTACTTTCGCTTGAGGTGATTTTTTGCTTTTTTGAAGGACTGGATGGGCTTCATGAGTGATGAAATTAGTTTGTTATTGAATGTTTTTCTACTCTATTTCTATTTTCACTTCAGATATTTCTGCAGTTATTTAGATCTTTTTTTTTTTAAACTTATGTTTATATTTTTAGGAATTTGTTTTCCAGTTATGTTTATATTTTTAGGACACTTTTTAAACTTATGTATATATAAAATATATATAAAATATTATATATAAGTTTAGTTTTCTAATGAGTTCCCTGCATCTCATATAAACTGCTGTTATGCATCAACATCAGGAGTCAGGTTCAGAAACATCAACTCCAGTGTTTCCTCTCCATAAGTTAAACATTTTTTCAGAACTTTATGTTTACATTTTTAGGTAATATTATATTTATAGTCTTGGGTCGTATTTTTCTACTTAATTATATTTTTAGAACATATTTTTCTACTTATTTTTAAAATGTTTTCAGTCATATTATATTTATATTTTTTTCTGTTTATATTTATATTTTTAGGTCATATTATAGTTATATTTTTAGGACAATTTTTCTGCTTATATTTTTATTTTTAGAACATATTTTTCTGTTCATGTTTATATTTTTAGGTCATGCTTTTTTACTTATATTTGTATTTTTAGGACATTTTTTCTACTTATTTTTTTATATTTTTAGGACAGATTTTATACTTCTGTTTATATTTTTAGGTCATATTTTGTTTTTTTAAAGTCATATCTTTGTATTTCTGTTCATAATTTTAGGTAATTTCTTTTACTTATGTTTGAACTTTAAAGATGCGTTTTAAAGAAATATAAACTGATGAAACTTTATTTTGAGGTTTGAAATAAGACGGAAACATTCCAAAATGTGCTTTGAAATCAAATCATTCCTACCGTTAAGTTTTATAAATAAAACATGGATTATTTTTGCTGCTTCATGGTTCAGACGAATACGAAGAAGTTTCCCTGCATCTTTATTTGTTAAACACGTCCTAAAGTGAAGTTTTTCATTTCTCCTGCTGAGTTTTGTAGACTTATAGATTGTTGGACTCCAGGTCTCTGCCTCCAGAACTGTCTGTTTGATCTGTTTAATTGTGTATTGAAGTGATTTCTGCTGCTGTTTGGCGTCAGGTCCGACCGTCCTGGAGGTTTTCAACACTCTTCTCAAACACCTGAGGATGAGCGTCGACTTCGAACTCGGAGAAACGTCGAGGAGAAACTCCAGCAGCAGCGTGTCGTCGGGTCGAGGCAAAGAGAGCGAAGAGAGGATCGTCCAGAACGCCATCATCCAGACCATCGGTACCACGAAGAGATACGCTTATTTAGACACGGTTTAGTCAGTAAATATTCACCAAATATCTGTAGGACGTGGAGACGAATCCACCAAAATAAGGCGTGATACAGTAAAAACAACAGAAATGAGATGCAAACCAGACTAAAAATGACCCAGATTGTCCATAAATACTTCAAATTGTCATTTTATACAGAATTTCAGTCAGTTTGTTATTCTGGACAATCTTGGAATCATTTTGGACAATTTTTTATTTATTTTGGACAATTTTGAGTGATTTTTGGCCATTTTCTTATTTATTTGAGACAATTTTTAAAGTTATTTTGAACAATGTTTGAGTTATTTTTGACAATTTTCAGTCAATTTAGACAATTTTTGAGTAATTTTGAATAATTTTGAGTTGTTTTGAATAATTATACTGAGAGTAAAATGCTGCAGTGGCTAAACAGTGAACAGAGGAGCATTATTCTACTGAGGTAATAATCACACATCATGATGAAATGATGAAATATTGCACATTATATTGATAAAGTTACACATGAAGGTCCACTGGTTGGACAGTTGTGCTCATTTTTATGTGTTTTTGTAGATTTAATCCAGATAAAAAGGCATTTAAAGTTTATTTCCTCTCCAGGCTTCTTTGGTGGAAACCTGCCGGACTACCAGCGAGCCGAAGTCATGATGTTCGTTATGGGAAAAGTTCCGGTTTACGGAACGCCGTGCCACAGTCTGGACACCGTCAAGATTGGGTCAGTAGATATTATATATATAAAATTATAATTATAATATATAATATCATATAGTATCTGTAGTATGTGGAGACAAAACCACCAGAAAGACACGAGATGCAAAAAATCTACATAAATGTGACACAAACTGGACTAAAAACAACAAAAAGCAACACAAACAGACATGAAGTTGTTGGAGATCCATCCAGCATGGTGAAACATTTATGAGCAGAGTAGAGAGGAGAAGTCTGGAGAGGCTAGAAATTCTCCAAAATGACCCAAATAATGACCCAAAAGTGTCATTTTTAACAAAATTTCTGTTATTTCAAGCTAATTTTCGGTCATTTTGGAGAAATTTCAAGTTATTTTAAATAATTTTGCACAATTTATCCAAAATAACTCAAGAATTGTTCAAAATTATGGAAAATTTACCAAAATAATTCAAAAAATGTCCAAAATTACTCAAGAATTGGTCAACATTGCACAAAATTATCCAAAAATCATCCAAAATACCTCAAAAAATTCAAAAATGATCCAAAATAACTTATAAATTGTCAAAAGTGACTCAAAAATTTTCCAAAATGGCTCAAAATTTGTCAAAAATTACTCAAAAATTATCCAAAATAACTCAAAAAATGTCCAAAATGACTCAAAACGTACACAAAATTATCCAAAAATTCTTCCAAATTGCTCAAAAATTCTCCAAAATTATGCAAAATTGTCCACAATTACTCAAAATTGTTCAGAATAACTAAATGTCCAACATGATTCAAAAATTACACAAAATTATCCAAAAATAACTCAATAAATTGTACAAAATAACTCAAAAATGTTCCAAAATTGCACAAATTTATGAGGATTTATCGCCATCATTCTCCAGAAGACGTCTCTGAGTTCTTGTTGGTGGTTCTTCTGTTTCCTGGGAGCTGCAGGTCTTTAGATTCCAGTTTTATTTCAGAAGCTTCTATCCATAAAGACAGGACGATACATTAAAGCTGAATGTGGCAGGAAGCTGCAGAAGGTGTGGTGATGCCGAACCTTCTTGAAAACAAAGTGGATGGTGAGTTAATCCGTCCTGGACGTCCTGCTGTGGATTTAATCCTGCAGCCTCAGGAGAGCAGCAGCAGATAATCCTGAATCAAATCACAACCTCCTCTGATTCCTGGAGGAAAGAAACCAGCTGCTGAACTGCCACACAAACAGCTGATCGCCATCTTTGATTAAATATTACATTAACTGTTGACCCACTTAAAATTTAACCTCAACGAGAATAAAAGCACAAATTATTTCAATTCTGCAGCAATAAAAGTTACATTTAAAGTTGAATTTCAGCACAAAATAGACAAAAATCCACTAATGCTGATAAATTCCATTTCTTTCTGCATGTTTGTAGTTTTTGTGTGTAGCTGAAGAAAACTACAAGCAGAATTTTACTGTTTTTCTTTTGCACAGTAGACTTTTTAATTCTGCAGCAATGAAATTTAAAGTTGAATTTGGGCTTCAGTTGTGACTGCAAATCTGTTCTCTGTGACTCAGACATCAGGGAACGAAGAGGATCCAGACGATGCTGCTCAGCTCCCTCATCATGGTGAGTCTTTAAGATATTAGCTGCTGTGCTGAATACCTGAAGATCACAGAGAATCCTCAGAGCTGATGCTTTCCTGACCTGCTGCTCTGCTGGGGTCACCTGACTCTCCACCTGAGTCCATTAGCAGCTACACGTTAGCTTCCCTTCCTGCTGCGTGCTCGTGCACGCCGGCGGTCCGTGCACGCTCCCATGTCCTCGGCTGCCCCCCCGGCTCGACGCCACCTGCTCCCGGTGAAAGGTCGGAATATTTATAACGGCTGCAGCTGGGGCCGAGGGAAGTAAGAGGATTGTGTTGTTGACACCGGAGACCCAGATGTTGGAGGATTGTTAGTCAATCACTCGCTGCCTGGAGGTGTGAAACCCTCCCAACACCCAAATAAAGGCATGTTGTCTTCAGAAAATCACCACCATGACACCATTCCTCAGCAAGAACGCTGTAGAAGCAGATCATGAGGCGCTGCTGCAGCAGGAAACTAAATCTGAGCATTAGATTAGATTCTCCGCTTCTCGCCACTGAAACTATTAGAGACTCATCTGAAACCGACAGTCAGCTGATAAAAAATCAAAGCCTTTTCAGATGAACTGCAGGTTGTGTTTGACAGAGGAAAATCAAAGCCACTGGATCAAAAAATCAATGCAGCATGGCTCAGAAACAGCTATTTTAGACAATTTGTTTTAGCCATTTTTAACATTTTCTATTTACTTTGGACAATTTCTGAGTTACTTTGGATACTTTTGCATAATTTTAGAAAATTTTAAGTCATTTTGGACAATTTTTTGAATTCTTTTGGACAAGTTTTGGGTATTTTGGACAATTAGATTGAGAATAAAATGCAACATGCCTCAGAAACAATCATTTTTGACAATTTTGCATAATTTTGGACAATTTTGTGTAATTTTAGACAGTTTTTGAGTCAATTTTGAGTCATTTTGCGTCATTTGGGATAATTTTTGAGTCATTTTGAACAATTTTTTGTTATTTTGGGCAATTTTTGAGTTATGTTAATAAATTTTGTGTAATTTTTGGAAATTTTGAGTCATTTCGGACATTTTTAAAAAAAATTTACAAGTGTTGAGTATTTTGGAGAATTAGACTGAAGGTAAACTGCAGCATGGATCACAAACAGACATTCTGAACAATTTTTGAGTTATTTTGGACAATTTTGTGTAATTCTTGAGTTATTTTGGATCATTTTGTGTAATTTTTGAGCTATGTTGAACAATTTTGCATAATTTTGGGCAATTTTTGAATAATTTTGGATTATTTTGGACAATTAGAGTAAAATGCATCATGGCTCAGAAACAGTGAACAGAGGAGCAAGGTTTTGTGAGTTTCAGTGAGTAACAATGAGCTCAGAGGGTGGACATGAATCTCAGATATCAGCTGCAGAGTTTTTCTCATGTTGCTCAGTATCGGCTCTGAAATCATAACCTGTTCAACCCCAGGCGTAACCACGGTAACCTCACAGTAATTGGCGTGAGGCGACCTGCCGACCATCAGGGCTGGTTCAGGGCCTCCTGCTGGCATCGGTACGTTTGTTCAGGTCCATCTGCTGGAGGAGAACCTTTCCGCTCCGTTGTTGCTCGGAGGTTTGACGTCGCCATGGTTCCAGAAGTCTCACCTCCGTCTCTGTCCTCAGGTCACCTCCGGCTTCAAGTCCAAGTCCATGGCGGCGGCGCTGCCTCCTCCCTTCCTGGACCCTCTGTTCTCCATCTCGCTGATGGAGGACAGCGAGCTGAGGCAGCTGGTCCTGGAGATCCTGCACAACATCATCGATCGCCACGACAACCGGGCCAAGCTACGCGGCATCAGGTCAGTGTAGTACATGTAGTTACAGGGTAAATGTAGCATTACAGGGTAAATGTAGTGTTAGAGGGTAAATGTAGTGTTAGAGGGTAAATGTAGTACTAGATTGTAAATGTAGTATTAGAGGGTAAATGTAGTGTTAGAGGGTAAATGTAGTATTAGAGGGTAAATGTAGCATTAGAGGGTAAATGTAGTATTAGAGGGTAAATGTAGTACTAGAGGGTAAATGTAGTATTAGAGGGTAAATGTAGTGTTAGAGGGTAAATGTAGTGTTAGAGGGTAAACGTAGCGTTAGAGGGTAAATGTAGCATTAGAGGGTAAATGTAGTACTAGAGGGTAAATGTAGTATTAGAGGGTAAATGTAGCGTTAGAGGGTAAATGTAGCATTAGAGGGTAAATGTAGCGTTAGAGGGTAAATGTTGTACTAGAGGGTAAATGTAGTACTAGAGGGTAAATGTAGTATTAGAGGGTAAATGTAGCGTTAGAGGGTAAATGTAGCGTTAGAGGGTAAATGTAGCGTTAGAGAGTAAATGTAGCCTTAGAGGGTAAATGTAGCATTAGAGGGTAAATGTAGGCTTAGAGGGTAAATGTAGCGTTAGAGGGTAAATGTAGCATTAGAGGGTAAATGTAGCGTTAGAGGGTAAATGTTGTACTAGAGGGTAAATGTAGTACTAGAGGGTAAATGTAGTATTAGAGGGTAAATGTAGCGTTAGAGGGTAAATGTAGCGTTAGAGGGTAAATGTAGCGTTAGAGGGTAAATGTAGCGTTAGAGGGTAAATGTAGCATTAGAGGGTAAATGTAGTACTAGAGGGTTAATGTAGTATTAGAGGGTAAATGTAGTGTTCGAGGGTGAATGTAGTATTACAGGATAAATGTAGTATTACAGGGTAAATGTAGTATTAGAGGGTAAATGTAGTATTACAGGGTAAATGTAGTATTACAGGGTAAATGTAGTGTTAGAGGGTGAATGTAGTATTACAGGGTAAATGTAGTATTACAGGGTAAATGTAGCATTAGAGGGTAAATGTAGTATTAAAGGGTAAATGTGGTATTAGAGGGTAAATGTAGTGTTACAGGGTAAATGTAGTATTAGAGGATAAATGTAGTATTACAGGGTAAATGTAGTATTACAGGGTAAATGTAGTGTTAGAGGGTAAATGTAGTGTTAGAGGGTAAATGTAGTGTTCGAGGGTAAATGTAGCATTAGAGGGTAAATGTAGCCTTAGAGGGTAAATGTAGCGTTAGAGGGTAAATGTAGCATTAGAGGGTAAATGTAGTACTAGAGGGTTAATGTAGTATTAGAGGGTAAATGTAGTGTTCGAGGGTGAATGTAGTATTACAGGGTAAATGTAGTATTACAGGGTAAATGTAGTATTAGAGGGTAAATGTAGTATTACAGGGTAAATGTAGTATTACAGGGTAAATGTAGTGTTAGAGGGTAAATGTAGTATTACAGGGTAAATGTAGTATTACAGGGTAAATGTAGCATTAGAGGGTAAATGTAGTACTAGAGGGTAAATGTAGCATTACAGGGTAAATGTAGTATTAGAGGGTAAATGTAGTATTAGAGGATAAATGTACTATTAGAGGGTAAATGTAGTGTTACAGGGTAAATGTAGTATTACAGGGTAAATATACTATTAGAGTGTAAATGTAGTATTAGATGTTTTTCTGTCTTTTCCAGGATCATTCCAAACGTCGCAGCCCTGAAGATTAAAAGAGAGAAGATTTCCAAACAAGACGTCGCTTTCATGAAGAAGGTAGAAAGTGTTACGAATGTTCTTCTGCTTCAGTAGAAAGTTAATCAAATATGTTCATCTTGTTTTTTGACGGCAGATTATATTCAGTTCTAGAGCATTCTGTTCTGCTAATTTTCTGACTGAATGTTTAAAACGCTTCCTGATAAATCTGTTTTCTTTAGAGAGCTGCTGAAGTCTGAATCTACAAAAAAAAGCCAAGAGGAGCAAATTTAGTTTGAGCTTAAAAATTCTAACATGATGATTTAGATAAACCTTTAAATGTGCAAATTATTGGATGGGTTGGATTGCCGTAGTAACTTAATTACTCATGACTTAATTTAAACTTAAACTCTTTGAAAACTACAAAAACAAGAATCAAAATGAGACATAAATTGACAAAGACAAGTTTTTGTCCAAGTTTCAAGTCATTTTGTTCCAATTTTGAGTAATTTTATTCAAGTTCTGAGTCATTTTATTCGTGTTTCAAATCATTGTATTCAAGTTTTAAGTTATTTTGTTCCAGTTTCAAGTCATTCTGTACAAATTTCAAGTCATTTTGTTCCAGTTTTGAATCATTTTGTTCAGGTTTCAAGTCCTTTTGTTCACTTCCGAGTCACTTTGTTCTATTTATTTTAACCTCTCCTCGTTTTAACCGGCATCACGTCCGGCGTTCATAGCAGGTGAAGCCGACTCCCACCTGCTGCCGGAGCTCGTTAAGGCGCTCTAATTGTCATTCATTAGCGCTGAATGGAAGTGGCCGGCCTTCGCTTCCCATTAACCTGCGTGTCGAGAGTCCGAATCCTCGAAGCCTGCAACTGGAGTTTAATTTATCTAATGGAGAGCGTCTCTCTGACACTCAATGCTATTTTTAGGCCAACTCGCTTAATTGGATTAATCTTTTCTTTGGCGTTTTCAGTTTCTGGCACTATAACTTCCTCTATTCACGTCACGGAGAGTCGAGCTGCCGCCGACTTTCAGAAAAGGCAGATTAAGCGTTAAATCTGCTGATTATTTCCTCGACCGAGCCGTTCGCTGACGGATAATGAAACGTCAGAAACGTGATTAAAAAAGTGCTGAAGGTGGCATCTTTAAGAACAAATCTCCCAAATATGTTCAGCTTCCTGCCACAGAGGACGAAGGAAGGCAATGGATCCTTAAAACAGAGGAAATGTTGGCAGGGTTATGTAGAAAATGATATTTTTGTGTTAATTAATTCAGCAGCATTATGTAAATGAGGACAGCTGCAGTAAAAGCAGCTGGAGTCTAAAATTCATTACTGGAAACTAAATATAAAAGCAGATATTTCATATGAGTGTGAGGGTCGGATTGCCTCAGTAGCAGTAAAAACTCCATGTTTAAGGAAAATACCACATAATTAACATGCATCCGTGTCACAAATCAGCTGCGTTTCCATTAACGAAGTCATCTGGAGTCGTCACAAGGTGGCGCTGTGGGCTACAGAGGACATAAAATGACAAAAACAAGACACAAAACAACAAAGAAGTAAAATGAGAAAAACAAGATATAAAACAACAAAAATAGGGTACAATATGACAAAAACAAGACATAAAATGACAAAAACGAGACACAGAAGAACAAAAACAAGACATGAAACAGCAAAACGAGACAAAACAAAAACAAGACACGAAACAACAAAAATGAGACAAAAACGAGACAAAACTTCAAAAACAAAACACAAAATGACAAAAACAAGACATAAAATGATAAAAAACGAGACATAGAACAACAAAAACAAGACATGAAACAGCAAAACGAGACAAAAACGAGACAAAAACGAGAAAAAACAAAAACAAGACACAAAACAACAAAAATGAGACAAAAACGAGACAAAACTTCAAAAACAAAACACAAAATGACAAAAACAAGACACAAAACAACTAAAACAAGAAACAAAATGACAAAAACAAGACGAAACGACAAAAATAAGACTAAACACGAAAAAAAACAGACTAAATGACAAGACATAAAAATGGCTGCAATAAACAGCAGAACAAGCAGGAAAGTATTTTTAGTTTAGTAGCTCCTTAAAAACCTCGAAGAAACAAACAAAACTTTGTCCATCTGCAGAACAAACACAGAGAAGTCTTTAGGAAAGTTGTTGTTTTTCCACGTTTTATGCGATGATGGAATCAGAACTTGGTGTTTAAACGGCTGACGAAGGCGGTTTGACATCCAAAGACGGGTTTTAATGGTTTTAATGGTTTTGGTGGAGCGTCTCTAAACTGATCTGTCGTTCCACCTCCTGATGTTGAACCTCTTCTTTCTGTTTCCTGTTTGCTCCTCCAGCACGGCCAGCAGCTCTACCGCCACATCTATCTGGGCTGCAAGGAGGAAGACAACGTCCACAAGAACTTCGAGCTGCTCTTCACCACCCTGGCCACTGTGACCATCGAGCTGGCCAACGAGGAGGTGGTCATCGACCTGATCCGCCTCGCCATCGCTCTGCAGGTACCAACCCACCAACCCCTAATCCTCACGAAGGTTGTTTCCCTTCCAGCATGCATTTTAGATGGTTTCAAGCCATTTTATTTCAGTTTCAAGTCCTTTTGATCAATTCTAAGTCAATTTGGTTCAGATTTCGAGTCATTATGTCCAAGTTTCAAGTCCTTTTTTCCAGTTCTGAGTCACTTTGTTTAATTCTCAGGCATTTTGTCCAAGTTTCAAGTCAATATGGACACATTTTGAGCCTTTTGGACGGTTTCAAGCCATTTTATTTAAATTTTAAGTCAGTTTGATTAATTCTGAGACATTTTGTGTCGTTCGGTGCAGTACTATGTTGCTGCACAAGTCGACTACTTCAACAGAGTTGACAGATCAGTTTTAATTAGGTGTGATTTTTGATTTTTAAAAGGCTCACAACTTTCTGATCGCATCTCGTACAGAAACATTAAAGAACACGCAGCAAAGCAGGGACCTTAGGAAAGAAGCAAAAGATGGAAGTTGTAGGAAACTTTCTTTCATAAATGTAGAAAAAATAAAAAAGCAAAAGATTTTTCTGCATACGGTAGAAGTAAACACACTAACCTGTTCTGGTGTTGAGGGTTTAAACGTTAACACTCTTCACCTACAAAACCCTCGGTGAGGTTGTGTCGCTGCTGTCAGGTTTGTGTTTGATGAGAAGTCGTGTTGTCATCGTCATCGGTCCAGTCCTTAATGCCATCGGACTGCAGGCGACACTCGGCTCCGATAAAACCTCGGAGGTGTGAAGACGATGCTGCAGCTGCATGTCGGAGCATCACGCTGAGATCTGATCATCTACAAAACGTCACAGCAAAACACAAACACCACTTCCTTCACCAGGAACATCTCCTCTCTGGTTCTAGACGTCTTAAACCCTCACAGAGTCCCATATAAGACCATGAAAATGAGTCTTTGTGGCAAAAATGTACAGAATTTACACCCTCAATCCTCTAAATACCACTATAATCCACAGGCATGCACATTTATTTGGTTTTTATTTAAGAATAGAATAGAATAGAATAGAATAGAATAGAATAGAATAGAGTAGAGTAGAGTAGAGTAGAATATAATAGAGTAGAATAGAATAGAATAGAATTGAATCGAATAGAGTAGAGTAGAGTAGAGTAGAGTAGAGTAGAGTAGAGTAGAGTAGAGTAGAGTAGAGTAGAGTAGAATAGAATAGAATAGAGTAGAATAGAATAGAATAGAATAGAATAGAATAGAAAGATTGCTCAAGGAGAAACTCTGTTGTGGTAGTAGCAAGCAGAAAGAGTAAAGTGACCACCACAATAAAAAAAAACCCTGAAATATCACACAAAATATGCTAGAAAAATATAGAATACAACCAAAAGGAGACACAAAGTGAACACAAAAAGACGAAAGTGTACCAAAGACGCATAAAATGACCAAAATTTGGAACAAAGTGAAAAAAAAAACGAGATAAAAAATGACAGAAAGGAGACATGGTTGTTCCTAAGGGACTCAAAAATGAGAGAAATAAGGCAAAAAACATCAAAAATGAGAAAGAAAATGAAAAAAACAGACACAAAATGAAACAAAGTGAACACGAAAAGACAAAACTGTCTCGAAGATGCATAAAATGACAAAAATGGGAAACAAAGCGACATAAACAAGACAAAAAACGACAGATGGAGACAAAACTGTCCCAAAGAGACTCAAAAATGAGACTAATGAAGACAAAAACACATCAAAAATGAGAAAGAAAATGATTTTTTTTTTAAAAAACAGACACAAAACGACAGAAAGGAGACAAGAAGTGAACACAAAAAGACAGAACTGTCCCGAAGACTCATAAAACGACCAAAATGGGAAACAAAACAACAGAAAGGACATATAACTGTCCTAAAGGGACTCAAAAATTAGACAAATAAGGCAAAAAAAATCAAAAATGAGACGAAAATGATTTTTTAAAAAAAGACACAAAATGAGACAAAGTGAACACAATAAATCAAAACTGTCTCAGAGATGCATAAAACGACTATAATGAGACAGTAAATGACAAAAACAAGATGCAATATGACAAAAACGAGATGTAACTGTGGCAAAGAGACACAAAATGACAAAAACAAGACACAAAATTACACAAACGAGTCATCAGCAAGTTGTTGGAGATGCATTCAGCATGGTGAAGCATCTTTCTGCAGAACAGAGAGGAAAAATCTGGAGAGGAAACATGGCGATAGGAAAACATCTACAGTATGTGGAGACACAACTGCTGTAAAAGAGACAAAAAACAACAAAAACAAGGCACCAAATGACAAACAATTCACAAAACACGCAAAAACCAGACAAAATGACAAACAAGACACAAGAATATGACTGCAATAAACAGCAGAAGCAGGAAACACATTTTTGCTGATTGCTAACAAACCTGAAGAAACAGACAAAAACTTTTCCAAAGCCTCCAACTCTGCAGCTGCTCGATTAATCTTTAAAGTTCCGCCTTAAATGAGCCACTTCCTGTCTGGTTTGGGTGCAGGACATGGCTCTGGGCAGTGAGGAGAACATGCCGATGTTCATCCGTTGTGGCATCAACGCTCTGGTGGCGGCGTACCTCAACTTCCTGAGCCAGATGATTGCCAACCCTCCGTTCTGTCAACACGTCAGCAAGGTGCAGCTTCAACTTCACTTTTCTGCTGTTAGATCAGTTTTTTATTCATTTATCTACCGTTTGATTCCATGTTTAAACCGTTGTGTCTTCAGGTTATTGAGCTGAGGAACCTGGATGCTCCATATCTCCTCCCAGAGCACATCTTTAGGGATAAATGTCGGTGAGTACCCAGAACGGGTTCATTTTGAGCTTTTCTAGAGACAGAAATCATTCAGGAGGTTTAATTAAGGTTCTTCATTACCTCACTGAGCTTCAAAAGACTTTGCTAAGGCATTTGACTCTGTCGACCACTTCATTCTTTTGGAAAGGTTACAAAATATTGGTTTTTCCAAGAATTGTGTAAGTTGCTTCAGAAGCTACTGTTCTGCAGTTCTGAGGGTGGAGGGTCTTCTCTCAGACCCTTTACCAATTCACAAAGGAGTTCCACAGGGTTCAACACTTGGTCCAACACTCTTTACCATTTACATCAACAATATAACCCATGCTGTCACCAATAAACACATCCATCTGTATGCCGATGACACCATTATCTACACATCTAGTTCCTCCCTCCACACTGCCCCGATTAGCTTCAATAACATTCAACACGCTTTTTTCCAGTTTTTTGACTTTTTATCTTTGTAATATCTGAGTTTATATACTAATATTCCTCCTCTCATGCAGCCCTTTTAGATTTCTTCTTTTATACATTTGACGCCCTTCGACCACTGTCCTTTACAATCTCTTTCTCTTTTTGTTATTGTTTTTTCTTCCTAAATATTCATTATTAGATTTTAAACAGCATCTTATTATCTAAATGTAAAAAAAAAATTAAAAAAAAAACAACTCATTTTTCTCAAATAGCTCAACCCTGGAGTCCAGTTTAGGAGAAATATATTCTCATTATTATAACAAACATTGACTAGTCCTGATAACATTCACAGTAATCCCTCTGAAAACAAAAATATCTGATATAAAAAGGGGAGACTGTTAGAGATTTCAAAATTAAGAAAAAATCTCATTGAAAGCATGAAACAATTACATTTTAAACATTTCTATCTGTTTTTTGTCAGGATCTTTGTCCAGAAACACCAAATAAAATCCTCTCCTCCGTTCAGTTTGTTCTCTCTGGGCTCCGTCTAGACGCCTAAAATCAGCGACATCTGCAGATAAAACCTGATTATGAGATTATAAGAGTCTATTTCTGACTTAAAGCCGCCTCATTCTCCAGCTTCAGAGGCTAAATGTGGACTTCTGTAGATTATCAGGACACTCATCCACATGTTTCTGGAGAAGATGTTGGATCTCAGTTTTCCGTCCCTCTCTCCTCCCAGACTCCCCGAATCTCTGGACAAAGACGACCGGCAGCTGTACTTCCAGACGGCCGACATGGCCGAGTGTCTGGCCGGTCCGGGATACAACGCAGAGCGACTGTCCATCCCCTACATCCCCCAGGTCACAGGTACGAACGCCTTCCACAGTTCAGCCTCCGTTAGCGGACACCAAGCTGGTAGAACAGGCAGCTGGGAAACCCGTTCAAGAATGCTGTTGAAGTTTCAAGTCATTATGTTCCAGTTTTGAATCATTTTGATCCAGTTTTAAGTCATCTTGATCAATTCCAATTTAATTTGTTTCAGGTTTCGAGTCATTTTGTCCAAATTTTAAGTAATTTAGTTCATGTTTTAAGTCATTTTGTTCAAGTTTTGAGTGATTTTGTTTGAGTTTCAAACCCTTTTGATCAATTCTGAGTCAATTTGTTTCAGGTTTTGAGCTATTTTTTTCAAGTTTCAAGTCATTATGTCTGAATCACTTTTTGTCAACTATCAGTCATTTTGTTCAAGTGTTGAGTCATTATGGACACATTTTGAACTTTCTGGATCGTTTCAAGTCCTTTTATTTAAGTTTCAAGTCATTTTGTTCAAATTTTGAGTCATTTTGATCAATTCTAAGTCAATTTGTTCCAAGTTTCAAGTCCTTTTTGTTCAATTCTATTTTTTTTTTGAGTTATTTTTTTGGCCTTTTCGGCTTTATTCTATAGGCGCAGTGAGAGACAGACAGGAAATGGGGGGAAGACGTGCAGCAAAGGGCCGTGAGCGGGAATCGAACCGTGGCCCCTGTACATGGGTTGCCCGTTGAGCTTTACAGGCGCCCACACTTTGTTCAATTCTGAGTCAGTTTGTCCGATTGGGCTTCCTGCAGACCATCAGGACGCTCATCTAGAGCTTTCTGTAGAAGATGTTGGATCTCAGTTTCCGTCCTTCTCGCCTCCCAGACTCCCAGAATGAATGAATTTTCTCCAAACATCAGTCAGGAAATTTGAACATTTTTTCTGTTTTTAAAGCTCCTGAAATCTGCTTGAGTCGAGCTTCTGTGCTGCAAATTATGGATCAAACTTTATCAGAAATGAGAAAATGATCCAAGTTTCAACACGTCAGACTGAAAATTTTTTCATTTGATGACACTTTTGGTCCAATTATGCTGTAAAAATGCAACAGAAATACACTAAAGGTGCTAAAAGTTCAATGTTCAGGTTATGAAGACGTCAGATTTAAAGGATTTAACTCTGTTTTCTATTTCTGTTGAACTCTCGGTGGACCCCAGAACGGTTTGAAGCTTTGTGGGATTAACGGCTTAAAGTTCGGTGAAAAGAAAACGAAAGATGTGATGAGCTTTATTAGACCGAAGGCCGTCGCAGCGTTTCTCCTTCAGTTAAAGTGCAGATTAAAACAGCAGAAAAAAAAAACAGCTGATCCTCGAGATTAATGCAGCTCCTGTTTAGTGCTGTGATGTATTTTCATTATTTACAGGCTTTTTGTTTGTACAAATGAATGAATTCAGACTGAATTCAAACCTTACTTTCACTTTCACCTCCTCAAACGGCTGAACAGGTGAGAAAAGCGTCTAGTCTCTGGTCTAACAGTCAGTCTCCTTCTGCTTTCTGTCTTCTGCCTTCGTGTAACTTCAGTTCTTTACACGGTAGGAAAAATCCTGCACAGGTGCAAGCAGACGTCCAGAGGTAACGACGGCATAGAGCCCTGAGCTTTTAGCTGGTAGACGTAGTTTCCTGACCTTAAAGCTGCGTTTAGTGAAGAACTGTAGTCAGACTCCAGCACTTCAATCTGAGCTTCATTTATGTTTCTAAACTCTGAAAACTAGATAGAAGAACCTGAAAGACATGAAATAACTTTACAATAATAACAATAAACTTTATTTATACAGCGTCTTTCAAAAACACAGTTTACAAAATGTTTTACAGACAAACAAGAAAGAAAAGGAAGATCCACACATTGAAGAGAGGGAAAGAACAAATGGAATAAAAAAATTACAATAAAATAAAATGGAATAAAATAAAAGGTAAACCAGAAACACATGACACAAAAAAGTCTGAAATAAGAGAATAAATAAATAAAATTAGCAACAAAATGAAGTTTTAAAAGACTATTAGAAGGTAAAAATACAATAATAACAATAACACATTAAAACCAATAACAACAGTAACAACAATAACTACAATAATAACAATAACAACAACAATACAACAGTGATAACAATAATGACAATAGTAAGAACAACAATAACAACAATATCAATAACAGTCACAACTATATTAATTAATTCTAACAACAATAATAAAAAATAAATAGACATTAGATTTAACACTTTTCCTTTGAGGCAAATGTGTTTTTTCCACAATAAAAGTTTAAATGATGTACTTCAGGAGATTCTGTACAGTTCATTTAAATTAACTTCAAGACACAAGATGTTTCATTCTAAATTCTATTCTCAGTTTACAGGAAGCTCAAAACTCTGCTCTCAGTCGACCATCTTTTATATAAAGTCAACAGAGAAAAACATTTTGTAACCGATCCCTAAATATTCTCCTTGTTAAAACCTTTTAACTGTAACTTTATATGTGCAGGTTTGTGATAATTTACAGACAGAATAACTAGGTAATATTTTCATGTTTTTTTCAATTCCTGATAAACCGAGACAAGAGCAGAAAGCTGGCTAACGTTAGCGGCTAATGTTAGTGGCTAACATCTGAATCTGCAGGATCTACTGAAAATTTCACTGCATTTAAGGGTTTAACAAACTCAACAGCTCCTGTTTCTGAACCGTTTCTCATCGCTTTTAATCGTGATTTTTGATAAATGGTAGAAGAATCGTGCATCTGATTAAGTGATTTTCAGACTGTGCAACAACAAAACTTACCGTTAAATTTAATTACGTTCCTATTTTCCTTACCTCACTTTACCTTAGCTTACCTTGTCTTAGCTAATCTTGTCTTATCTTAGCTTATCCTAGTTTACCTTATCTTATCTTAGCTTAGCCTAACTTATTTTAACTTATCTTATCTTACCTTGGTTTCCCTTATCTTATCTTATCCTACCTTACCTTAGCTTAGCATATCCTAGCTTATCTTCACTTATCTTATCCTACCTTACCTTAGCTTAGCTTAGCTTACATTAGTATACCTCACCTTATCTTATCTTACCTTAGCTTACCTTACCTCACTTTACCTTATCTTACCTTTGCTTACCTTATCCTTACTTAGCTTATCTGGTCTTACCCTGGCTTAGCTTATCCTAGCTTACTTTAGGTTATCTTATCTGACCTCAACTTACTTCACCTTATCTTATCTTGTCTTACCTTATCTTAGCTTACCTTAGCTTTTCTTAGCTTATCTCCTCTTACCTTAGCTTAGCTTATCCTAGCTTACCTTAGCTTACTTTACCTTAGGTTACCTCACCTTAGCTTATCTTACCTTATCTTAGCTGATCTTATCTTGCCTTATGTTGTCTTACCTCACCTCGTCTTAGCTTATCTTGTCTTACTTTAGCTTATCTTATCTTGTCTTAGCTTATCTCGCCTCATCTTATCTTACCTTACCTTATCTTATCTTACCTTAGCTTATCCTAGCTCATCTTTGCTTACTTTACCTTAGGTTACCTTATCGTAGCTTACCTTATGTTGTCTTACCTCACCTTGTCTTAGCTTATCGTGTCTTACCTTACCTATTTTCCTGCTTTCCTCTGAGCTAAACAGGATCCACCTCTGACAGTAAAACCTCCCCGGACCCTACAACCCTCAGGGATCTGTAACAGAACCCTTGTAGCTCAGTTTAAAGGACAGATGTTGTGTTTAGCTGCAGATGTCAGAATGAACATTTAACTGAATGATCTGATCGTTTCTGTAACTGTTCTGCCTGCATTTGGACTTTTTCTGGTGAGTACATGACAGTAAATGTAGATGATAGTCGTTGTGCTTTGTGCTGTTGATGTAAAAGTTTGTTTTTAGTCACGTGGAACTTCATCCAGAACAAATATGGTTTCAGCTTTTGCTGTTCACATACGGTCAGTTTGTTCAACTTGGTTTGTGGACATTATTAGTGTGTCTACGTTCAGAACAATCTGTGCAAATATCACTGTTTTTAAATGTGCAGATATGTGGAATGTTGATGTTTTTTATATCTAAAGATATTTATACATCTGAACCTTTATATATGGAAGAATCTGAACAATATCAACAGTAATTATGTGTATTTTCATTTTCTACTAATGTTCTCAACACGTTTGCTGCTGTAACACTATTAACCCCCCCCACCCCATCTTAGCTTAGCTTAGCTTATCTTTGCTTAGCTTACTTTATCTTAGATTAGCTTACTTTATCTTAGATTATGTTGTCTTGACTTCCCTTAACGTACCTTAGCTTAACTTAGCTTGGTTTACCTTATTTTAACTTAGCTTACCTTGACTTACCTTATCTTTGCTTACTTTATCTTAGCTTACTTTATCTTAGCTTACCTTACCTTACTTAGCTTAGCTTACCTTATCTTTGTTTATCTTGTCTTACCATAGCTTAGCTTATCCTAGCTTACCTTAGGTTATTTTATTTTACCTTACCTTTCCTTTCCTTGGCTTACTTACCTCACCTATCTTATCTTACCTTAGCTTACTTTGCATTAGCGTACCTTACCTTAGCTTATCTTGTCTAGCTTAGCTTATCCTACCTTATCTCATCTTACCTTAGCTTAGCACAATCAGGTATTCCAAAGTGGTTTAGAGAAGGCAGACAAAATGCCCAAATTTAATCAATAAAAAGACTAAAGCACGAAATAAAAATAGTTCACCAGAGATTCTACAACATCTTTCATAGCAGCTTTTCCCTGTTTTAGTCCTAAACCTGGTTCTTTAGAAAAATAACCTGGTGGTAAAACCGTTCTAAAACTGATGAGCAGGATCCTCAAATCCGCTTTCAACCCTCCTGACTGTCAAAGTGAAGGATTTTAAAGAGCTGCAATGTGTAAGAACATCCGATTTCTCAGTATTTACAGTCCACACTGTGAGTTTTCTCAGTTTAAAAGGATAAAACTTGCTCTGGAACAAGACTTCCTGTTGATATTTAAAGTAACTCTCAGTGAACCTTCACCAGCTTTAAATTTACTGGATGTCATTTTCAGTCTGAGGTTCTTCCTTCAGCAGATAATCCAGCAGAGTGTGAAACTAAACTCTCACATCTGTCCCACATCTGTCCTCTAACATCAGCCTCCTCATTAGAGCCCAACGCTGAGTCTCACTTTTACCAACAAAGGTCACGACTGTTCAGAGAGCTACTTCTCTGTTTTCACACCTCCACTGTCCTGATCTGAACGCTGCTCTGCTTCGGTTAAATCACAGTAGTCTGGTGTCAAAACTCACCCCATGTCCTCGGTAGCTTATCTTTTCTTATCTTGGTTTAGCTTACCTTAGATTAGCTCATCTTAGCTTAGCTTAGCTTAACTTAGCTTATTCTACCTTAGCTTATCTTGGCTTAGCTTGCCTTATCGTTCCTTAGCTTAGCTTAGCTTACCTTGTCTTAGCTCGTCTTACCTTTCTTTTTTTTTCTCTATCTTAGCTTATCTGGTCTTACCTTAGCTTAGCATATCTTAGCTTAGCTTACCTCATCTTATCATACCTTACCTTGTCTTAGATCATCTTATCTGACCTTATTTTACTTTAGGTTAGCATAGCTTACCTCATCTTATCTTTTCTTGTCTTACCTTACCTTAGTTTACCTTATCTTAGCTTATCTTGTCTTACCTTAGCTTAGCATATCTTACCTTAGCTTACCTCATCTTATCATACCTTACCTTGTCTTAGCTCATCTTATCTTACCTTATTTCATTTTAGCTTAGCATACCTAACCTCATCTGATCTTTTCTTGTCTTACCTTAGCTTAGTTTATCCTAGCTTCCCTTACCTTAGTTTACCTTATCTTATCTTTTCTTATCTTACCTTACCTTAGTTTACCTTATCTTGTCTTACCTTAGCTTATTCTAGCTGACCTTAGGTTACCTTATCTTACCTTAGTGTACCTCACCTTATCTTTCTTATCATACCTTAGCTTACCACAGTTTAGTGTCAAAACTCACCGAATGTCCTCGAACGCAACATGAATGACAAAATACAGCACCCTTACTAACCCTTTTACATAAAGTCAAATGCAGGACTTTTTCCAGTAACTGTGTATTTCTGTACTACGGTATTGGTATTTTTACGTAAGTATGGGGTCTTCTCAGAGGTGGAAGAAGTACTCAGGGTCATATTTTAAAGAGTTTTCAGTAGAAACTGAACATTTTACTGCATAGAAACTACATAAACATGATACAAACGTTCTCCTGTTGACCTGTGATATGCATTAATAGTCATACATATATGGAATATAAACTCAGGGTTTAACTGTGGAGTGAATATCAGAGTTTTTTTTTTCTGTCGTCCTGCAGATGAAGATCGTCTGACTAGGAGGAAGAGCTTCGTGGACACCATCTCCCTGCAGGTGGACATCATGTCCAACAGCCTTCCAGACAAGGTCGGTTCACTAGTTTGGTCAACCAAAGACGGTATTTTATTAGAAATATGGATCCATCCAGATATAAACACTTACAGGAACGTTATGGAGACACTATACCACCCTTGGTTGGAATTTTTTGCACTTTATTTCCCATTTTTAAGGACCAATAATTATTTACTATTGTCATTTTTGGACAGTTTTAGGTTACTTTGGACAGACTTAATCCATTATTTGACTAACTTTTATTCATTTTGCACAGATGTAAAGTCAACTTGGACAATTTTTAAGTCATTTTCCATACTTTTTTGTAATTTTGGACACATTTCAAGTCAAAACACCAACATCTAGACCTCTATGAACACCAGGTTCTGGTTCCTACCAATGAGTCCACATCAACATTTAGTCTAAACATCTAAAAACTGGAACCTTGTCTGGTCAGACGTTCCAAACATCTATTCTAAGTCCTCAGCACATTTCATGACTGTTGTATTTTTATTTCTGGAGATACTGAACCCTTAAAATGGCTTCTCAGATAATATTTGAAAGTGAAAATACAATAATGGTCTGAGATTTGGCCAAAAATTCTTACAGAACTTAGTGTTTGGGTTACTCTGAACTAAACTTGAGATGGTGACGGTAGGAATGTTTGATTCTCTGCAGACTCATGTTTCTGTGTTTTTGTGTCTTCAGTCCCAGCTGGCCGAGGAGATCACGTTTGAGACCCTGAAGAAGGCCATTGGTGAGAAACGTTTTACATCAAACCTCTGTGGATTCACTGAAGCGTCTCACAAATTAAATTTACGGTTCTTGGCTTCTTGTCAGGAGTGAAGTCGTCCTTCAGGTCAGATCTGCTCTGACAAGAAGCCAAAACGTCGACAGTAATGTCCAGAGAATTACAAAGATCTACGACCCGTCTTCAGAGCTGACAAACTCTCATATTAATAGTCTTCATCATGAAAGTCAAATTTATGATTCACGACTCACATTTTGGCTGCTCCTCACGCTGATTATAAACTCTAAAAATGTCAATAAATCTGCTTTGAAAGTTAGAATTTAGCTGCAGAAGTTACCTGAGAATCACCACGTTTTAAAGTTTGTGTCACGGTAATCAGTGATCATTTTTAATATACTTTACAGGAAAATGGAACTGCTAACGGCTAATTCAGTACAAGTTTTAAAAAAAAAATTACACCATTTATTAGCCAGAAACTGTAAAAACTGAACAAAAAATGAAAATATTTTCAACTATTCTGAGGATGCTAGACAAAGGAAGCTGCAGAATTGACCTGAGAATCACCGGATTTTTACATTCTATCAGTGTCCAGTTTCAATCTAGTGATATTTTTCTGTACTTTTACAGAAAACCTGCAAACTGGAGCTGCTAATGGCTAATTCTGTATGTTTAGAACCAAAACTACACCACTGACTAGCCAGAAACTGCAAAAACAGAACAAAAAAATTTAGAAATGTTCAACTTTTCTGAGGATCCCAGACAAAAGAAGCTGCAGAAGTTACTTGAGAATCACCACATTTTTAAGTTTCTGTCTGTGTCACAGTAATCAGTGATCATTTTTAATATACTTTACAGGAAACTGGAGCTGCTAATGCGACACATCTAAAACCAAAATTACACCATTTATTAGGTAGAAACTAAAGGACATTCTATTCTATTCTGATTTATAATATAATCTACAGGCGCACTGCAAACTGGAGCCGCTAACTGCTAATTCAGCACAAGTTGCCACAGGAAGTGGTCACAGATGATTCCCTCAGTGTCCACACTGGAGGGAAATGAAATAGAGGTGGTTCAGGTGTATAAATACCTGGTGTTTTGTTTGATGACTCCTCACTTTCAAGCCACATGTGGAGAATCTTGTGAAGAAGCTGAGGCTAAAACTTTTTTATTTTCAAAACAAGTTGAGTTTTTCTTTTAGTGTAAAAAAGCGGCTTGTCGCTGCGACTTTTTGTCTGTTGGATTATGGAGATCTTTTGTACATGAATGCTTCTGCTCAAAGTCTTCGAATGGTTGACACTGTTTACCGAGCTTTGCTGAGGTTTATTAAAATATCAACGCTCCACGGCGAGTTCTACTCTCAAGTAAGATGGCAGCTCTAGCCACCAGAAGGACCCATCGTTGGTATATTTTCATATATAAGGCAATACTTGGACTACTGCCCTCCTAGATTTGCTCCTTATCGGCACAGAAAAGTTGTGATCTTCACTCGCTCAGATCATCTGTTGCTTTCAGTTCCATGTGTTCGTGCTGAACTGTTTAAAAAGGCTTTTGTTTATTCTGCACCTTCTGCCTGGAATATGTTGCAGAAAGACTGGAAATTAACTGAGTTAATCTTATTGAGTGCCTTTAAATCTAAACTGCGAGTTCTTGAGGCAGTTTCCACAGCATGCACTTGTTTTTTATAACTTGCTTGTAAATTTAATCATTATTATTTTGTTTATTATTTTTCATATTTTAATTAAGTTTTAACTATGTAATTTCATAACTGTGTTTTGTATTTGCTGCTGCCTATCTTGGCCAGGACTCCCTTGAAAAAGAGGTTCTTAATGTCAACAGGATCTTCTCCTTAAATAAAAAAACAAAAGTTTTAAACCAAAATTCCACCATTTATTTGCCAGAAACTGTAAAAACAGTTCAATCCAGTGATATTTATCTGTACTTGCAAACTGCAGCTGCTAGCAGCTAATTCAGCACATTTTTAATGCCGCTGAAGCTGCTCTTCTGGTGGTTTTAATATTTTTCCAAACCTCAATTTTGGCTTTTTCCATCCTTTAGCTTTAGAAAAACGTTTTTTAATTCGGCCATTTTTGCAGAAACATCGCAGTGAGCAGATTTCAAAAATAAATTTGAAGGAAAAACTGAAAAAAGTACTCAAAGAACTCAGATGTACTTTAACGTTCAAGTTACTCCACCTCCTGTAGAACATATGAAACAAATACCATCTGTATTGTTGTCATATAAAGTAAGTTGGAGATAAAAGTTTTTCCGTGTGGTTTCAGATACAACAGGTTTGGAGGAACAGGAGCGAGAAAAGAGGCGTCAGGTGATGGAGAAGTTCCAGAAAGCTCCGTTTGAGGAGATCGCTGCCCACTGCGAGTCCAAGGTAAAAATCATTTAAAAAAAGATCAATTTATGATTAAACCCTCAGAAACAAATACTCCTCTGACTTTAAACGCTGTTTCTGCAGGCGAACATGCTGCACGACCGACTGGCTCAAATCTTCGAACTCACCATCCGGTAAGTCGGTTCAATGATTAAATATTAAATCTCTGTTTTTGTTGAAAGTTTGACGAACCGTTGATGGAATAAAGCAGAACATGTTTGACCATTTAGAAGCAGAGAAGCCACACTTGAAATGTCCTAAAATATTCATCAGAAAAGCTTAAAGTTTCTCCAAACCAGCCAAAAAGAACGATGTTTCTACCAAACCGGTAAAATGTGAATCCTGACGGGAACTTCTTCCACCCTGCAGGCCTCCTCCCAGTCCGTCTGGAGTGGTTTCCATCTCGGCCGGACACACCCAGCACCAGTCCGTCCCCGTCTATGAGATGAAGTTTCCAGACCTGTGTGTCTACTGAGAAACGCCTCATAAACACACCAACATCGCACACGAAACCGCGAAAATTAAAAACGCTGAGAAAGAACGACACAATCACAACCTGTATTCCACTTTAACCTCTTCCCCCGGCACAAGGAATGAAAACGCTGTAAAACCGGAGCATCTTCACGCCTCAAAAGTAGAAATATTCCATCTAAAAACCCAAAAAATGCAGTTTATGAACGTTTTTCTGCTATACGCTGATTCATTTATCAGACATTATCCGACTTGCTGCATTTTCTTTCCCTGAAACTCAGCTTTTGAAGAACAAAAAAAACAAAAAAAAGAACAACAATGTAAACCGCTTGAGATTTTAGCGCATTGAATCAGATGTTGCTTCACGCCGTGTACATATCAAACAACGCTCTCTAGATTAAGGCTAAAACCTTCTAACAGATGTCTGTTCTCTTGTCAAGTCACAAATTAGTAGAAAACTGTGTGCTGCAAAAACTACCAAAAACACAAGCAGCAGTAGTAGATTAGTTTTAGTTTCACTGCTGATCGCTGTTAAACCTTCGCTGTTAAATAAGCTTCAGCTACCAGCTGAGAGTTCAGAGACGAAGCGAAAGCAACATGAGAGACTCTAAAGCCGGAGTAGAAACGTGGCTCATGCTTGGTGATGGTTGGTTTGCTGCTGGTTTCTAGAAATAGTCAGACTTTAACGATGGAAACAGCCAAACAGATGAGAGATCTCACTGCTGAAGGGCGTTGAAGTGATGCAGATTTCTTGTTTTCATCTGGTGTTGAAGGATCTTTTCCACTGCAGGAGCTTGTAACACGTTTAATGTTTACCTGAATGTTTGTAGGTTGCAAGAACCGACTCAGTAGAACCTCCTTCAGGCTGGTTTTAGGGGATATAGAAGTACCCACTCTAGATGCTTCTTAGAGACCATGAACTTGGGTAGTAAATAACCATTGTCTTCTAGCTAACATCACAACTAACCATGTATACCAATGTATCAAACCTCCATTGTTCTACTTCCTACGTGGAACTGGATTTATCCAATGGGCTTTTCACCACTTTGAGTCAACTTTGTGGTCATAGATCTAAGATCTGTTTCAGTAGAACCTCTTTCAGGCTGGTTTTAATGGATATATAGGTACGTACTCTAGATTTTTCTCAGAAACCCTGAACTTGAGTAGTAAAGCGCCATATTTCTGCCTTCTCGACATCCCCGTCTATTAACTGTCGTCTTCTATCACAACCAACCATATACAGTATACCAACATATCGGGCCTCCATCGATCTACTTCCTACATAGAACTTGATATATCCATTGTTTTTTTTTGCAACTTTGTGGTCGTAGATCTCAGAACATACCCAGTAGAACATCTTTAAGACTGGTTTTAGGGGATATAAAGGTACCTACTGTAGATTCTTCATAGAAACCCTTAGAAAACTAAACTTGGAGCGCAATTCTGGTTCTGGTTCTTGATGTCCTCGTCCATCAGCCGTTTACTTCAATCTAACATCACAAACTAAAAGTCACCATATATCCGAAGTTTGTTGTCCTAGCGTTCAGATCCGAAATGGAGACAGAACAACTGAAAATGAGTCCTGCAGTGGAAAACCAACTAATGTCAAGTGTGTGGGCATTTTATTGGATGTAAGCTTAAAGGAAAGGAGGGAACAGGTCATGAACTCCTAGAGGTTCATTTCTGTTCACCAGATTTCAGAAACAGGTCCTTCTGGAGGTGATGAGGTCGTAATAACTGTGAAATGGGAATTTCAGACCATTTTTGAAGCACAGAAGTTCAACAAAGTCGTGTTCCCGTGATGTATTTTGAAGCTATACTTTAAAAAACCTTTGAGACGAAGTTTCTATGCTGGCTTGAGAGAGTTTTTGACTTTTTCAATAATATTAAACATGCTCAGTAGCTAACATGAGAGAATAATAACAAGTTTAGATTGAAAACTTTTCCTCCATTTTTCTCTCATCGATGAACAAAGTTTTGTTTGTTCTTTTTCTTCCTCTTCCAGTTTTATTTTTAGCTTTCGAAAAACAAATTGGTTTTGTTTGCAGCTTCCTCTACGTTTTATGTCAACTAACGTGTCCTCTAGCACCACCTTCTGACCACACAAACACAGCTAAAGTTGAGAACAAGCCAAATTCACAACTTTTTACATTTTTATGCAAAGTTTGCTTCGTTATTGTTTCACAATTGAATGAAAACACGACTTTAATTAGCCTGAATGAGTAACAAACAGGAAACAATGCAGGAGTTTAAGAGTGTCGAACAAACACCACGTCTTCCACGAAGCTGAAAGCAAAGTTGCTGGAAAAACTGAGGTTTTTAATGAATTATTAACTTCCACAAGTTTGTGATGAAAACAGCACAGTTCAGATAAAATGTCCTTCAAGTCTCTAAAACAGGATTAGCATAAAACGCTGAATGATTCCGTAAAGTGCAGCATTTCATCTCTTCAGTGCATCCGAAGTGAAGCTTGATTAATAGAGAATTTAATGCACTTATTCCATCAAACCTGCACTCAGACTTAAATTGATCAAACCTGCGTGTTCTCATCTCGTTATCTGAAGCCTTGAGCTGAAAATTTAAGCAAAAAGAACAAATACCTGCATAGTTATTGGGAGGTAAAAACAGCAACTAAATAAAAGGCAGTTGAAGAACCTACAGATGTTTCAGCTGGTGTCAGTTCAAAGTCTCAGAGTTTGTTCAAAGTTTACTTATTTGGTATTTGGGACCCAAAATTAATTTCTGCAAGATTTTTTCTCCAAATTAAAAAAAAAAAAATCTGATGTTTTCAGAACTGTGAGTTCTCAAAAACATCTTAACGAGAAAGACATTTTAAAGTTTGAGTATATTTAAAAATGAAACTTCCACAGCCAAGAAATTAGGTGAAAACACCAACAGACTCATTTCCAGCAGATCTAAATGATTGAATGGATCCAGCAGAGGACAAATTTGAATTAATGGTCCTTGAAAATGGAAAAAAAAAAAAAGGTCAACATTTTCAACCAAGGGTGGTCTAGTGTCTCCATAAACTCCTGTAAGTCTAAATATCTGGATGGATCCATAGTTCTACTAAAATACAGTCTTCGGTCCACATTTCTCCAACAGTTGAGGCTCTAACATCAGTAGAATCTGATGGGTTAAAGTTTGACCAGACAAGGTTCCAATTTTTAGATGTTTTTCCTTGAAGGCTGTCCCAAAATCTTGAAAAATGTCCAAAATGACTCAAAAATTGTCCCAAAATGACTTTAAACTCGTCCAAATTTCTCACAGTCCTCTCCAGAATGGCTCACAATCTGTCAAAAGTTACATCCAATTTGAAACAAAATTGTAAAAATTGTCCAAAATGACTCTGAAAATGGAAAGAAACGTACAAATGTTCACTCCAGGCTGGTCTAGTGTCTCCATAAAGTTCCTGTAAGTGTATATATCTGGATGGATCCATATTTCTGCTAAAATCCAGTCTTTGGTCGACATTTCACCAACTTTTAAGGCTCTAACATCAGCAGAATCTGATGAGTGGAAAGTTGCTTCCAATTTTTAGATATTTTGACCTGAAATCTGTCTAAAATGACTCAAAATCATCCAAACTAACCTAAAAGAGGTCTAGAATGAGTCAGTATTTGTCCAAAATAAGATAAAGATTGTCCAAAATGACTCAAAATTGATCTAAATGTTTTAAAACGTGTCCAAATCTGTCCAAAAGTAGATAGATTGTCTAAAATAACTGGAAACCTTTTAATAATGTCCTGACACTTATCAAGATGACTATAAACTTTCCACAAAATGATACGTTTATTCATGATAACTTGAAATCTGTCCAAAATTAATCGAACAGGGTTTAAAAATGAGACTATGTTCAATCCAGGCTGGTTTTTAGATGTTTAGACTAAATGTTGGTGTGGACTCATTTTGTTCTTTGTTCTCACACAGAGGAAACAGAGGAACTAATTTATCTCCCATCACAATAAATCTCATCTAACAGGTAAACTCTGAACCCATTGGATTTGATTTATAGAGCAGTAAATAGTTTTATCTGGGCGTGATGAGTCGTATCAGACACTTTTTAATCTGAACAAAAATGCCGTTAAGTTTCCGATCATTGCTGCTGTACATGTAAAACCGACTCTATTAGTTTGTCAGCTGGTAAAACGTCCTTTCCATGACTTTATTCTGTTTTCCGTCTCAACCAGCAGCTTTACCTCCTCACAGCTCTGTTGGCAGTTTCTAAAAAAACAAAACAAAACACGCTTCATTGCCAAAGACAGACGTGGCCTCCCTCCTGTTTCCTGATCTGAGAAGGTCTTAATCTAAAAAGGCTGAATGTTGCTGGAGCCGTATGGACGTCTCCAAAAGACGAGAGCTTCAAAGTTAACCTCCCCGCTGAATGCATTAATATTAATATCCATCTTCAGCCTCTCAGAGCTTTTGGAGGATTTAATCATCTGTGTGTTTTCTGCGGCTACCGCGAGGCCACGTTTTGTTTCCAAAAAGAGGCGTTCTTGGAAGGAGAAGCTTCGTATCTGGTGCAGCTGCAGCTGTGATCTGTAATAGCAGATGGTTATCAGCGCTTTCCTCTGATCTGAGCTCAGTGTGGAGAGAAAATCCCTCCAGCTGGAGGAAGATACCTGCTGCTGCTGTTTGGTCTGAGCAGCTGCTTGATGCCAGGATGAAGGTCGGCGTTGGTTTGTCTGAGAGAACCAGGAACTCTTTGGTTTGTCTGAGAAGACGAGGAACTCTGGTTTGTCTGAGAGAATGAAGAACTGTTTGGTTTGTCTGAGAAGACGAGGAACTCTTTGGTTTGTCTGAGAGGACCAGGAACTGTTTGGTTTGTCTGAGAGGACCAGGAACTGTTTGGTTTGTCTGAGAGGACGAAGAACTGTTTGGTTTGTCTGAGAGGACCAGGAATTCTTTGGTTTGTCTGAGAGGACCAGGAACTGTTTGGTTTGTCTGAGAGGACCAGGAACTGTTTGATTTGTCTGGATCCTGTTTGGTTCTGATGCATCTTTGGGCGTCAGTGTGAAATCCAAGATGTGTCGATGCATGAAAAGGGGGCATTAGCTAGAAACCTAAAGCTTGACCGCTAACTGGTCATCTCAATTTCCACCAAAAACTGTCGTGTCTTTGTAAAATCTCACAGACTCGGTCCACATATTTATAGATTCAGGAGGACTTAATCTCTAATACTTATAGCAAATTTTAAGCGGTGGTAAGCTATTTGGCTAACTAGCTATTTAACTGGTAGCCAATAAGCTAGTGCATTTAGCAGTGCACTTCTTTCTTAGTGGATATTTGTTAGCAAAATTAGCAAGTCAGTGTGAAACCCAAGATGTGTTCAATGCATGAAATAGGAGACATTAGCTAGAAATCTAAAACTTAACTGATTCACAAAAATCAGTCGAGACACGTGATAATTCATGATGCCGTTAAAACAAACTGCTTCAGGATTCCATTTAGATTCACCAGCATCAGCTTTTCTGTCATCTGAAGCAATACTGCAAAACTGGGCGCCACAATTTCCACAAAAAATCATCGTATCTTTGTAAAATCTGAATGCACAGACTCGGTCCACAAATTTATAGATTCAGGAGGACTTGATCTCTAATATCTATTAGAAGTTAACATCCATAAACCCGGTTAGAAGTCAGAGAAAACAGCAAATTTTAAGCGGTTGAAAGCTATTTGACTAACTAGCTATTTAGCTGGTAGCCCGTAAGCTAGTACATTTAGCAGTGCACTTCTCTCTTAATGGATATTTGTTTGCAAAATTAGCAAGATGTGTCCAATGCATGAAATAGTGGACATTAGCTAGAAACCTAAACCTTAACCGCTAAACAACACGGGATGATTTCAATGCTAACCGGTGTGGATTTTACGTTAGCAGGAAAGCTAATTGTTGTTCAAGAGCATTTGTTCTTTTTTTAAAGGGAGAATTTAGCTAACTAACTAAGTAGCTATTCAGCTGGTAGCCTGTAAGCTAGTACTGTTAGCGGTGCACTTCTCTCTGTGTGTATATTTGTTAGCAAAATTAGCAAGTCAGTGTGAAATCCAAGGCGTGTCCAATGCATGAAATAGTGGCCATTAGCTAGAAACTTAAATTGCTAAACAACACTGGATGATTTTGATGCTAACCAGTGCAGACTTCACAGTAGCAGGAAAGCTAACATGCATTTTTCTTCAAACTTGAAGAGCATTTGTTTGTTTTTTAAAAGGTGCTAACTAGCTAAGTAGCTATTTAGCCTGCAAACTAATGCTGTTAGCAGTGAACCTGTCCCCACTTGGATTGTTGATGGCTAATTTAGCGAGTCAGTGCACAACAACAAGTAGCACAGCGTTGGTTCGTCTGAGAGGAAGTGGAACTGTTTGTTTGGTTTGGATGCACTTTGGTCAAGAGAGAAGTTAGAGAAGTGAATGTAAGAGGGGTTTTCAGGGATGTTTTCTACGTAATTGTGGATGTTTCAGGTGGTTTTGTTAAAAATTGTTGGGTGCCGTTTGTGTTTCTGAAAGGTTGAAAGTGAACTTTTGAAAATCTGTGTTTGAAATCACCAGCATGAGCCTGAAAACGATTCAAACTTTGTCCAATATGACTCCAAAATAAGAGTATAATGAAAAAATGTTTGAAAAATGATGAAAAATCAGAACTTTATTAGTTAATTTGCATTATTTAGCAACAGTTCAATCTGCGTCTAGAGTCGCGTTAAAGCAGGGATCATCAGCGTGCAGCTTTAACAACGGCATCGACTCATTAAACTCTGGAAGAACCACGATAATGTGCAAATCAAGGGTCATGTGATCAGTGCGGGTAGCAGAGCTAGCATCAGTGCTAACTAGCTTTTTCACTGACTCTGACTACCTACTTTGGTCGAGTGTTTGTTAAAAAAAAGATGAATTTAGCAGCTTTTCTCAAGTTTTTGATTGCATTACATGATTATCTGTAAATGGAATTTAATGACAATGTAGAAAACCTCCATTTTTCAAGACTCTTTAAAGGGTTTCAGGTGGAGTTTTGCTTCTACAGTGACAAACATTAACATCTTTATAAGCTTTTGAAGCTTGTGAAATAATCGTAGGTTGCAGAGGAAGCCATGCACAAATGTTCCAGATCATAACAATGCTATTAAGCAAGCAGCTGATTGGTCGAAACAGACTCCCAACAACTGAACCCCAAGGAAGTTTGTGTGCATCTTCAGCCTAATGTTCATCGAGCGAACAAAGACTACAGAAGAAAAAGACTTTAAGATTTGCCTCATAGGGTTTTTCTGAAGCTTTAGATCACATCATGTGGTTTTCTTCTGCAAATTTGGGTAAACTAATGATATAACTGCAATTTTTCAATGAAATGAATCATCCGGGCCTCCTCTGGGCTCTTGAAGAACTGAAGGTGGAGTTTTTCTGGTCCATTGATGCACATTAATACCACGTATACATTTTAAGGGTTGTTGGGTAACGATAGACTGAAGAAGAACTAACGCGAAAACCTCCAAAATCTCAACAACACATTGTGTAAACATGCAAATGAAGTAAGTTAATTGGTTGAAAGAGACTCAAAAAGGTCCACGAGTTGCTCCTGTTGAAGCTCATCTGGATATAGTTTGTAAAAGTTAATCTCAATCTGACAGCGTTCGTTTATAAGCTATAAAAATGCGACAAAGTTGTTTGATACGTGACCTTTGCTTTGCACATCGTCCCACGTTGCTTTCTCGTGTTTGCTGCAAACTTTACATCGAAATCCAACCAGAGGAAGGGTTGAAAAGGTGTTTCTGTCCAGATGATAATTCCTGACAAAGATGCAAATGGAGTCTTGTTTGGTGAAGAGTTGAATTTTCAAACAAAACTAATGAGCAGAATGAATGAAAGTAAAATGTTTATGCATTACATCTTAGCTTTAAACTTCGTATCGTAGAATCATAGCTCTTAAAAAACATGCATTATATGAACTAACTGCATGATTTATTAACTGTCGCCCCTTAGGGGGAAAATATGCTGAAACTTAATCCATCTAAACGCCCTCATCCACCGGAAAGCTGACTTTTCTTCGAACACGTGAAAAACCCGAGCCAGCACAGCGTGAACAGATTTCAGTTCGGAGAAAAGTCAGATGTAAACGGTGGACGAGTCGTTGGTTTAGATGTGGCTGGAATACGATGAATGTGTCATTACAGCAGTATATCATATCTATTTTTGTACATTTTATGCATCACATGTCGTCAAATCGTTGCCTGGTGGAGATTTCAGAGCCTGGGAGACTTTAAGGAGACGAATGCTGAATTCTATGTATTCATTTAGTTTTTTGTTGTTTACCTTCGTGGTTCAGGGTTTCAATGGGACGGTGCAGGAGAATCAGTGATATAATTTCAAATGTGGTGAAAGATGAATATCTATAGTCAGATGTCAGTTATTTTTAGATAAGACTAAATCAGTGCAATCTGCTAACTTTCTAGATTTCTATGGTTTTTTTCCCGGCTCAGGCGGAGCAAAGTTTTAGATTTGAAAGATGTTTTGTTTTTTTTTGCTCAGATTCAGATTCAAGATTCAGTTCCAGATTCACAAACATCAGTCAGGAAACGTGTAAACTCACGACGGTGTTAAAACAAACTGCTTCCAGATTCCATTTAGATTCACCAGCATCAGCTTTTCTGTCATCTGAAGCAATACTGCAAAACTGGGCACCGCAATTTCCACAAAAAAATCATCGTATCTTTGTAAAATCTGAATGCACAGACCCAGTCCACATATTTATAGATTCAGGAGGACTTGATCTCTAATATTTATTGGAAGTTGACATCCATAATCCTGATTACAAATCATAGAAAAAAGCAAACGTTTAGCAGCTGTAAGCTATTTGGCTAACTAGCTATTTAACTGCCGTTAGCGGTGCACTTCTCTCTTGGTGGATATTTGTTAGCAAAATTAGCAAGTCAGTGTGAAACCCAAGATATGTCCAATGTATGAAATAGGAGACATTAGCTAGAAACCTAAAACTTAACTGATTCACAAAAATCAGTCGAGACGTGATAATTCATGATGCCGTTAAAACAAACTGCTTCCAGATTCCATTTAGATTCACCAGCATCAGCTTTTCTGTCATCTGAAGCAATACTGCAAAACTGGATGATGCAATTTCTGCCAAAAATCATCGTATCTTTGTAAAATCTGAATGCACAGACTCAGTCCACATATTTATAGATTCAGGAGAACTTAATCTCTTAATACTTATTGGAAGTTAACCAAGTAACCCAATTAAAAGTCATCGAAAAAAGCGAATTTTAAGCAGCTGTAAGCGATTTGGCTTTTTAACTATTTAGCTAGTAGCCCATAAGCTAGTACAGTTAGCGGCGCACTTGTCTCCTGATGGATATTTGATAGCAAAATTAGCAAGTCAGTGTGAAACCCAAGATGTGCCAAAACGTGAAAAGGGGACATTAGCTAGAAACCTAAAACTTAACCGCTAAACACCACTGGATGATTTCAATGCTAACAGGTGCAGACTTTAAATTAGCAGGAAAGCTAATTGTTGTCCAAACTTGAAGAGCATTTGTTTGTTTTTTAAAAGGTGGAATTCAGCTAACTAGCTAAGTAGCTATTTAACTGGTAGTCTGTAAGCTAGTACCATTAGCGGTGCACTTCTCTCCTGATAGATATTCTAGATATATTATCAGCAAAATTAGCAAGTAACTGCTAGCGAGAAATCTAAAACTTAACTGCTAACTGGTTGCCGCAATTTCCACCAAAAATTGTCATATCTTTGTCAAATCTGAATACACAGACTCGAGCCACATATTTATAGATTCAGGAGGATTTGATCTGTAATATTCATTGGAAGTTAACATCCATAAACCCAGTTAAAAATCAGAGAAAAAAGTTGATTTTAATCGGTTGTAAGCTATTTGGCTAACGTAACTGGTAGCCCATAAGCTAGTACCGTTATCAGTGCACTTCCCTCCTAAACAACACCGGCTTAATTTGATGCTAAGAGGTGCGGACTTTATGCTAGCAGGAAAGCTAATTGTTGTTCCAACTTGTGGAGCATTTGTTTTCTTAAAGGTGGAACTCGGGTAGCTAGCTAAGTAGCTATTTAGCCTGCAAACTAAAGCCGTTAGCACCTCCTTCCAGCTGGATTGTTTTTGGCTAGTTTAGCAAGTTGAGATGTGTCCAGCGTGTTGTAGGTAAAGACGATATCTACTACTTGAAAATTGAAAATCAATGCATTATTGTTTGTCAGTATTACATTAATCTAGCAACTGCTAACGGCTAATTCAGCTGCTTTTAATGCTTCCAATTTATAAAATACAGGCTTAAGAAAGTCCGCTAATGCTAACCCACATGCAAATACAAGCAAAACAAATGATAAAAGAGATAAAATCCATAATTACCATCTTGTTTTCATGTTGTAAGAACAACAGTTTGCCAGTATTAGAGCGTTTTGGAACAACAATCTAATAACTCCACGTTGTGAATCTGGAGCTGAGTCCATCCTGAGCCGATATCGATAAATAACGTTTAAATGAGTAAAAAAAAAAAATGATCTGAGAACAGTTTAAATCTTAGCTGGATGCAGAAACCAATCAGTCTGTGAAAAGAGCCTCAGCTACTTTTGATAAACGAACGATGCGTTTCCTAGATTTTAGCTCGACGAGTCGTTTGAACAGCAGCAGACGTATTAAAGTAAAATATGATGTCGTGTTTGCACTTTGATCACTGTGGTACTTTAGCAAAAACCAATCAGCACAGATCAGCGTTTGGTACAAAGGTGTTTTTATTCCCGATGTTCAGTTTGTGAAATGTCGTGTTCGAGAAATAAAAAACTGTAAGAAGTGTCTCTGCTGATGGGTGATCGAAGTTGAGTCTTAAAATGTTCGAACCAAGATGAGAAGATTCCGTGAATGAGCTGAGTTGCCTTACTTCAGGATGCTGGACGCAAAAAACGCTTTAAAAATATCAACCAGACGAACGTTCCTTCACCCGTCAGGACTGACTTTTTCAGTTTAAATCTGCAAAACGTCAAGAACAACAAAAAACTGAGCTTCTGATGCTGTTTTTTATGTTTGTGATGCAACAGTTTGTATTTTTGTGCCAGTTTTAGAGGTAAATACGTGTTCGGCCTTCACAGTGACAAACTGCTAAAGCTCAGCTTAAACTTTAAACCACTAGAGGGCGCCAAGGCTCCACTCCGGCTGCAGGTTCAGGAAGTTTTACCTTCGTTGATGTTTTGTTTTCTTCCATGAAATATGATTCTGTTGTCAAAAAATGCACAGAGAGCTGATAACGTCAACAGAGTTTAGGATCAGCAAACCAATGAACAGTCTCACAGTCAGACCATTCTCTAGCACTAAAGCAACGCTGTGTAGAATGATCTGACCACACCAAAAGTTGTCCAAAACAACTCCAAATTGTCCAAAATTATGCAGAATTATCGAAAATAACTCAAAAATTGACAATTACTCAAAATTGTTTGAAATGACTCAAAAATTGTTCAAAACTACATCAAAATTTTCCAAAATAACTCAAAAATGGGTCAACATTGTCCAAAATAACTCAAAAGTTGTCCAAAATGACTCCAAATTGCTCAAAATTTACACAAAAATTGTCTAAAATACCTCAAAAATGAGTCAGAAATAAGTCAAAATTGTCCAAAATGACTCCAAATTGTTCAAAAGTCGTCCAAAATCAATCAGAAATTGTCAGAAACGACTCAAAGTTGTCCAAAATGACCAAAAAATTGTCAAAAATGATCGAAAATTGTTCAAAATGACTCAAAAATTGACAAAAATGACAAAAAAATTGTCAAAAATTACTCAAATTTTGCGTCTGAATTGCATAAAAAGTGACGTTAAATGTGAAGGTTGAATCATTTCCTGGACCAGCAGCAGCGGTGGAGCCTCAGCGTTTTATATCGAAGCCTCTGTTTAATAGAAAATTGTGCATCAAGATTATTGTTGAAGAGATAAAATAAAGTGTTTCTATCAAACACGTCGAGTTTCTGCTGTTTTTATTCCAAATTTAAAAAAGAACTGCCTGAAAATCAAAGACATCTGATTTCTGTAAATTACAAAATTTTCTAAGAAAACAAAGTGACTTCTAAAGCTGCCGATGAAAAAAAGAAAGATTCCTTCTAGATGCTTTCTTCCTCCTCCTCTTCCTCCTCCTCTTCTTCTTCCTCCTCCTCTTCCTCCTCCTCTTCTTCTTCTTCCTCCTCTTCTTCTTCCTCCTCTTCTTCTTCTTCTTGTTTTTCTTCTTCTTCCCTCCCGCCTGGTTTTCCTTCACTCGGTTTCAGGTTGTGGGTTTGAATCCCGCTCGCTGTCATCGACTCTTTACTGTCCTCACTGGATTCAGGAAGATGATGAAGAGGAGGATGAAGATGAAGAGGACGACCTGTTGATTCGCTGTCGTCCTTCAGGTTGGAGCTTTCATCACTGCAGACAGAAATAGTTTATGGATCTGAGCACAAAATGACTAAAATGCTCTTTGAAACTCACATTGTTCTCATTTATGTTATTTATGTTCATGTTTTAGACGTTTGATTATTTAATTCAGTTTCCTCCAAGGAGCCAAAAAAAAAAGCAAAAATCTGTAGTTTTTAACTGTTTTCTTCATCGACTTCATCATCTGTAGGAAGATGTTTGTCCATGCTGGATGTATCTCCAACAACTTCCTCCTCTGTTCACCGTTTCTGAGCCGAGCTGCATTTTACTCTCAGTCTGATGGTCCAAAATAACTAAAAAACTGTCATAAATGGCTCAAACTTGTCCAAAATTATGCAAAATTATCCTTAATATTTCAAACATTGCCCAAAATAAAAAAATTCCAAAAGTACTCAAAAAAATTCCAAAATTACATAAAATTGTCTTAAACAGCTGAGAAATTAACCAAAATTATTCCAAAATTACTCAAAAATTGTCCAAAATTATCCCAAATAACTCAAAAATTGTCCAAAACTCCGCAAAATTGTCCTAAATAACTCAAAATTGGGCCAAAATGACTTGAAAATGATGCAAAACAACTCAAAAATTGACCAAAATTATTGAAACATTGACCAAAATTATTGAAACATTGTCCAAAATTACCCAAAATAACTTAAAAATTACCCCAAATTACTCAAAAGTTACACAAAATTTTCCAAAATAACTTGTCAAAATTGTCAAAATTACAAAAATATTTTTAAAAAAATCCAAAATAACTAAGGAATTGTCCAAAATTATGCAAAATTCTCCAAAATGTCTTGAAGACTGTCCAAAATTACTGTAAATTCGCTTAAAATAACTAAAATTTAGTTTAAATCACAATTTTTGAATCTTTATGGACAATCGGGGTCATTTTGGAGAATGTTTAGTCTCCAGACTTTTCCCCTTTTTTTCTGATTAAACTGAGTTTGTTGCATTTAAAAACCTTCCTTGTCTTGTTTTAAGGTTTCCAGCTGCAGTTCCTCACCTGTCCTGCAGGTGTGCTGGTGGAGGCGTGTTGGTATCTGCAGACGTGTCCTGTTGGCTGCTCCCTTCCCCCGGCGGTTCCTCGTTGGACAGGGCCGGAACCCTGGGGGGTTTGGGGGGTCTGCTGGCCCGGCGGCAGGGCGGTTCTGGTCCGCTGCAGCGCTGCGACGGCAGGCTGTGGTTGAAGCGAGCCGCCGACATGCATTCAGCCGTGGTTTTATCGCAAACACACTGCAGCTTATCGCACACGGTGATGCCCTGACCTGAAGAAACAGGAAGTGAAAGAGTTGAAGCAGGTTCAGACGAGGTTCACACTGGAAAAAATGCTCCTCTCAAAACAAGAAAAAAAAACTATTTCAAGGAACTTTTACCTTGAAATAAGTGAAAAAATCTGCCAACAGAACAACTGAAAAATGTCTTGGTAAGATTTCTAGAAATAAGATGTTATATTTAGAATATTGAGATCACAAAATTAGCTGGGAAAACTTATTTTAAGCTGTATTTTACCAGGATTATCAAGCTTAGGTGTCTTAAAATAAGACAGACATGCTAAAAAAATAGCAATTTTTCACTCAAAAATAGATTTTTGCTTTCATGTAACCTCCTAATTTGAGATGTATTAATCCTCCTGTTGTCCTCATTTACAGGCACCAAAAAATATTGTTTCCTTGTCTGAAAAAAATCCAAAAAAATCAGCAAAAAAATTCCCCAAATTTCTGAAAATTTGCAAAACCTTCAAGAGGAAAATTCCAATAATTCCTTAAAAGTTTTATTTTTAAAAAAAAATCCCCCAAATTTGGCAAGAAAATTCTTGTAAATGTTTTCAAAAAATGAGTAAAAATAGTCTAAAAAAATCCTAAAAATATCTAAAGTGATTCCATATATATCAGTAAAACTTCAAATATTTTCTTAAGAACATTCACATAAAAATCAACCAAAATCCAGCGAAATTCGCTGGATTTTGGTTGATTTTTATGTGAATGTTCTTAAGACACATTTTTAGCATTTCTTTTTTTCCACCAAAAAATGTTCAAAGATTTCCCTAAAATGTTGAAAATGTGGACATCAGAAGTTTCACTGTGAAAATATATTTTTTCCACATTTTCACACTTTAGAACGAGTCCATTTTGACCTGCAGAACGACAGTTTTCTTGTAAAATTCAACTCGATTGTTTGACTTAACAAGATATTTAAGATGCATTGTCTTAAAACAAGTCCCTCCATCTGCTGAAATGTCTCTTGTTAAGTGGATTTATCTGAAATCAAGTGGGATGAGACATTCTGACTAAAAATAAGACAAACAGACTTGGTAAGATTTGGAGTTTTTGCAGTGAGACCATTTGGAGACATAAAATATGTTGAAAACCTGTTAAAGGAGCACTGAAGGGTTTGGAAGCAGAGTGGTCTGACTCACTTTCTGTAGTTTTGGAGGAAAATGGGTTCCAAGTTTAGTGTTTTCCAGAATGGTCTAACATTCCACTGTAACGCTGTATTTGGGTTGTGGGTTAGACCACTCTGACACTAGAATCTAGACCAGAAAATATTACAGAAACTAGATAAATCTCAGTTTGGATTGTTGGTGGGTTAGACCACTCTGCTTGTGACACCCTCAAATAATCCACCTGGACTGCAGCTCCATCAGGGATTAACATTATTTTTTTAAATTTTTGTATAAATGTGTAGTTTAGTTGGTGTGTTTCACTTCCTGTCGGGGGATTTTCTGGACTCACATCGAGGTTTTCTGTTCTCGCAGGTGATCTGAGCGTTGAGCTTCCTGTCCGACCGGCAGCCCATCGAGGTGATCTGCTTCAGACAGCAGTGATGGAAGAAACAACACCTGGTGGAGACACAGGTGTGTTATTATACAGGTGTGTTATTATACAGGTGTTATTATACAGGTGTGTTATATAGAGGTGTGTTATTATACAGGTGTGTATTATACAGGTGTGTTATTATACAGGTGTTATTATACAGGTGTTATTATACAGGTGTGTTATTATACAGGTGTTATTATACAGGTGTGTTATATAGAGGTGTGTATTATACAGGTGTGTATTATACAGGTGTGTTATTATACAGGTGTGTTATATAGAGGTGTGTATTATACAGGTGTGTTATATACAGGTGTGTTATATAGAGGTGTGTATTATACAGGTGTGTTATTATACAGGTGTGTTATATAGAGGTGTGTATTATACAGGTGTGTTATATACAGGTGTGTATTATACAGGTGTGTTATATACGGGTGTGTTATATAGAGGTGTGTATTATACAGGTGTGTTATATACGGGTGTGTTATATACAGGTGTGTTAGTATACAGGCGTGTTGTTATACAGGTGTGTTATTATTCAGGTGTGTTATATACAGGTGTGTAATATACAGGTGTGTTAGTATACAGGTGTGTTATTATACAGGTGTGTTGTCATACAGGTGTGTTAATATAATGGTGTGTTGTTATACAGGTGTGTTATTATACAGGTGTGTTATATAGAGGTGTGTTATTATACAGGTGTGTTATATACAGGTGTGTTATTATACAGGTGTGTTATATACAGGTGTGTTATTATACAGGTGTGTTATTATACAGGTGTGTTTTGTACACAACCTGAGGGGCAGATGCTAATATATTAGCATTAGCTGCTAAAGACCTGGTACAAACAACCCAAAGACTCGTCCTGAACATCTGAACCTTTAGTTCCTCAGAACCATCAGATCCTCTAAATCAGACTCCACCTGTCCAGCTGGTCCAGAGGCTGTCCTCGTCCTTCCTGTCCACAGTAGCATCCGTACATCTCGTATTCGTGAGGACATCGACCCGTCAGACAGTGGAGCATCTCTCCCAGCGCCGGCATCTGACGGCGAGTTCGACCATCGCTGCCGTAGAGGCTGAAGGTGAAGCTGCATTCTGAGGAAACGTTTATTACAGACGGACGCATGGAAACTAAAGTCTGTCCTGGAAAACTGCTTCAACTGGACGTTTTAAAGGTAAAGACAAAAATAATAACTCAAACACACACAATAACTTTAAATAATCAGGAATCTGTCTTTTTACAAATAATGCTTTCTGCTTTTACAACATTTGACTGTAATATTACTGTATAGAAATATAAAAATCCAATTATTTTACAGACATTTGTTGTTCCTGGAAAAAAATCTAAATTACAGATTTAAAAATTGCAATTATTCTACCTGTATTTTACAGATTTTGATAAATTACAGAGAACATCAAGTAAAATCATACAAAAAAGTACTAATTTACATCAAAATCTATTTTTAAAAGTAGTAATTTGAGTTTTTACCATTTTTGATGGTAAAATTAAGCAGTTTTATTGTATTAAATCAGCAAAAAGCATCATTTTATAGATCTCTGATGTTACTCGAAAGAAAAATTATAGATTAGGGAGTGAAATGTTTTGTTAAATCACAAAAGAAAAAGTTTTATTTACTTGCTGAGTATAAAAAAACAGGTTAAAAAAAAACAATACGTGACTATAAAATTACAATCTGTTAAAAATCTCATTATTTAACAAGTATTTGCTGTTATTTACATCGTTTTTACAGTTATTAAACATTCCAGTATTCTGTTGTTATTTAACATATTTTCTGGCGACTTTGTTGAGAGATTTTCACCATTTTGTTACAGGATTTGTAGATTTATTTCTTCATTTACTGCAGTGTAGAAAGCATAAAAAGGGTTTATTTCCTGGTTTACCTTTGCTGTTGGTCTGCAGCTGAATATCTGTTAATCCAACAGACTCCAGCAGCGACCAGGCGAAGAACGGAACTGTCCTCTTCCGAGCTGCATCCCAGTCTGAAAGCAGCAAAACAAGGAAAATAAAGTTTATTTCTGCCTTTTAAATACAGAGGAGGAGACGTGTAGGTTTGGAGGCTTTGGAGCTGTTGCAGAATAACTTTAATGGAGCTGAGATCAGGGATTAACAATGAGGAAGACTCATCTGATTTAGACCTACAACTATTACTTTTCACTATTAATTCATCCACTAATCATCCCCCAGAGCCACAGAAAACCAGAAAGACTCTTTGAAATCAACAAACAGCCCAGAAGTTAAAGGTTGAATTCAGCGCCTTAGAAGAAAACAACAATTAAAGCTGCAAGCAGCGTTGGTCGGGTCCTCACATCCTCGCTGGTTAGTGAATCCAAGCATGTCCACCAGGTGGCGCTATCACTGTGACTGTATTTTGGTCTATGGAATTCATCAGAGCTGGAGTCTGATCACACATTTAAACTTTGATGCAGATTGAAGCATGTACAGGTCAGTTATACATCACTTCCTGTTTCATGGCCAATTGTCGAAACTCCACCAGCCGCCATCAGACATTTGTTCAGCATTTTGATAACTTTTGATCACCCATACCTGGTGTACATCCTGGCCAAATATCAGTTCTGTTGGGGTTACCCTGTTTGATTTTATAGCTTTTGAAAATATGAAAAAAAAATGACCCCAAATCATCCAAAATATGACACATAATTCAAAAATGCTGACTTCCTGTTGTGTTTTAGGTATGGGTGTCAGTTACAGTTTTGTGTGTCTTGTCAAGTTACCTATGTGTACCAAATGTCATAGCTGTAGGTCACACGTACTGGTCGTAGAGCCTGTTTGAAATTCCAGGTGGCGCTATGGAGCCATTTTGGCTCACACCTGTGTAAAAAACTTTTTGGCATTTTTCCTTAAAGTGCGATTTAAATGATTAATCGTTTGTTAAGAGTTGTAGATTAAATATTGCTGCCAGTGACAGATTAATCAATCAGCTACAAATTAAATACGTTTTTAAGTAAGTTGGCAAACAATAATCAGACGTATGGAAAAAGTTTTGATGATTAAAGTCTTAGAATTTAAAAGCAAGAGATTAACAGTTGGTACTTTTAATTTATCTTTGCCTTTTTTTAATCATGACCAAATAATAGAAGCTCATTTCCACCCATAAATGAAGCTTTTTATTGAAATAAAAGATTTTTATGATTAAAATTTGTCATTAAAATTCAACATTCTGACTTAAAATTTAAAAAGTGACAGATTAAAAGTTGGCGTTTTATGTTTTTCATGTAACTTTGACCTTTTTTAAATCATGACTAAATGGTAGAATCTCATAAATTAAAAGGTTTTCATGCTTTAAGATTCACATTTGACGTTAGAGGTCAAAGTTCCCACATAAAAGTCCAACAAAGCCTGAGAATAAAAGTCAGAGTTGTGAGTTTGACTCATTTTTTAAAATCCTGATTAACTTTTCTAGATTTAATCACTTTAATGCTTTCATTTCAACGCCACTTTCTATGGTTTTTCTTGGCTATTTTGCAGAAAAGAACCAAACAATTTTCAGTGTTTTAGTCACAATTATCTTTGTATTGTTTCTTGTTTATGTTGGTGATTTAATTTAACTTTAAATTAAATTCACCCTGATTGGAATTTTGCTTCATTCATTCATTTGTGTGAAGGTTCTGTTGAACCCGCAGAAGAACGAGGTCGAATAAAGACATGAAAGGCTCCAACTTCACCGTCTTCCTCCGGAGAGTCGCCCGTCTGGTCTCCATCTTCACACGGAGCTTCGTCTGCTTTTATTTCTCCATTTTGTTGTTTCATTTCAGATTCAGCTTCAGTTGTGGTGAAGTTCGGAGAGTTTCCAGCTGCTGTCATCGAGCTTCGTCTTCCTGTAGACGTTGTTTCTCCTGCAGATGTTGGAGCCTCCAGACCTGCAAGAAGGACAGTCAGAAGTTCAAGGATCCAAGAATTTCCACTTTTAAACCAGAAACTCAGCCTTAGTTAACACAACTGAGACTGAGACCAGAGTTAAAAGCAGTTAAAAGCTTTAATATTTCATCAGTTCAATAATATTTAAAAAAAATATACAACTTGAAACACCGGTTTCCTCCCATAAGCCGCACAGAGGACAAATTATGGAACAAAACCATGTTTAAAATGAACAAATGTTCCTGTCATTGTGACAGAAACTGGACTACTATTCAACAAGTAGCTCTAGATTTACAGTAATGTAATTATTTACCAACAATCATAGGTGCCACCACTGGAACAACAGTCCATCATCCAGGCAGTTCAGAGCTAACCTAATGCTAACAGTTTAGCCTCACATTGTAGCTCACTAATGCACTTGATTCACTTGATGGGTTTCAGTCAGGACTTTGGGGAGACCAGTCTAAAACCTTCATTCTGTCCTGATGGAACCATCTCTTTACCATTAATTGAATCGTTTCCAACCAAGTTTGAGTCATTTTTTTACCATTTTTAAAGCAATTTTGGACAGGTTTCAAGTAATTTCTAAGTCAATTTTGACAGGTTTCACCAATTTTTTTAGTAATTTTGGACAATTTGTAGTCATTTTGAACTATATCTTTCTGTCATTTTGGACAATTATTTTGGGCACATTATAAACCATTTTGGACCATCCATCCATCCATTATCTATACATCACTTAATCCTCATTAGGGTCACCAGGGGGCTGGAGTTTATCCCAGCTGACTCGGGCGAAGGCAGGGGACACCCTAGACAGGTAACGGTCTATCACAGGTTCACCTGGACAGGTAACAGTCTATCACAGGTTCCCCTGGACAGGTAACAGTCTATCACAGGTTCCCCTGGACAGGTAACAGTCTATCACAGGACTACATATAGAGACAAACAGTCACACTCACATTCACACTGACAGATAATTTAGAGTTACCAGTTAACCTCAGCATGTTTCTGAACTGTGGGAGGAAGCTGGAGAACCTGGAGAAAACCCATGCATGCACAGGGAGAACTTGGAAACTCCATGCAGGAAGATGCCAGTAAGGATGGAATGTGAACCAAGGATCTTCTCGCTGCAAGGCGAAAGTGCTAACCACTATTCCACTGTGCAGCTCCCATTTTGGACCAATTTCAAGTAATTTGAGCCACTTTTTAGTCATTTTGAACCACTTTTTGTGATTTTGGACAAAATTTGAGTCATTTTGGGCAACTATTAAACCATTCTGTATTACTTTTTAGTCATTTTGGATGGGTTTTTTTCTGTTTTGGATCATTTTTGAGTTGTTGATTCGTCACATCTGAGGATGTGATGAAACATGTTCTGTCCAGGCATGAACTACAGTTGACTTTACTGGTAGAGACTATGTTTATGTTTATGATGACAGTCTTCAGTTTATAACGACTCCTAAAACTCTGGAATCTGGACAGGTTTTGAACCAATTTTTAGTCATTTTAGGCAAATCTGTATAATTTTGGGCAAATTTTAAACCATTTTGGACCAATTTTAAGTAATTTTTAAGCACTTTTTAGTCAAATCCGTGGATCCAGACTATAAGCTGCATCACTGCCAAAATCTAGTCACTTGGTCCTTGTGGCATTTCTGACCTTTCCTGAAAGTTTCATCCAAATCCGTTTGTCCGTTTTTGAGTAATGTTGCGAACAGACAGACAAACCAACGCTAATCACATAACTCAGCTGTTGCTTGGCAAAGTAATTAGTCTTTTAATGAGAACAATGAGCAGTAATGGCACCATGTTTCCCTGAACTCTAACTGGAACAACCAACGCTCCAACATGAATCAGGAGGAAAAAGTAAAGCAGATCTAAAAATGTGACCCTCGCAGGACTCCGTAGCGCTAAACAGAAGAAAACTGAGGAGCTTCCTCGAGGCTCGTCTCCTCGCTTCACTGGAACCCGACAGATTAAAGTGATTCTGACACTTTTCTGCAAATATGCAAATGTTCAAGATGGTGCGAACCGTTAATAAATTCCTCTCCTCTGAGGTTTTAATTAAACTCTCAGCTTCCTCACCTCGGCTCGGAGTGGTTGGACCGGTTCCTGGCGGATCGGTTTGCAAGGACCTTGTTGTGGTTCTGATGGGAAATTCTGGACCTGAGAGACAGATCAGAGTGAAGATGATCAGATATTACAAACTGAGGATTTGCCCTCAGGATGAATCACGTAACATCTGTTGGTGAAGAATGGCTGCATTGATTAGATGATCCTGAGTGAACTATCAATTTTGGACAACATGCTATACTATGATGTTTTTATCGATTTTCGGACGACATACTATACTTTGACGTTTTTGGTGACTTTTCGGGTGACAGACTATACTGTGACGTTTTTGGTGACTTTTCGGACGACATGCTATACTATGATGTTTTTGGTGACTTTTCAGACGACAGACTATAGTATGACATTTTTATCAGCCCCGTACATTTCAGAGCAGCTTGTTGCGGATGCTAACAAGGACGCGTTTGTTTTAATGTTTGATGAGCCTCAACCAGACCATGAAAACAGAACAACTGGATCTGCATATCCGCTGTTGGTGCGAAGATCACGTCCAGTCAAGATATTCAGGGTCGCAGTTGATGGGACATGGAACAGCTGAGGATTTACTGCGCCATTTCAAAGTAAGTAGGCGGCAAACATAGATTATTATGGAAGCAGAAGATTAGAAACATCATTCTGATTATCTCATGCATGTAAATGTAACGACCTAAACTTTGAATATAATGCAGTCCACTTCAACACCACTGCAAATTATAACATCAGTAATGAAGTTCATATCTTCTCTGAAAGTGTCAATCAAAACTGAACATTATTATATTTGTAAAGGTAGAAGTCATGGCTGTTGTATTGGATCACATTATATTGTACAAGTGTTGTTTATATTGTATGGTCTTCAGTGGTGGACAGCAGTGAAGTACATTTACTTGAATACTGTACTTAAGTACATTTTGTGAGTATCTGGACTTTACTTGAGTATTTGTTTTTTTGGGAAACTTCTGACTTTCACTCCACTACATTTCAAAGACAAATACTGTACTTTTGACTCCACTACATTTCTAGGAAGGTTGTTGTTACTTTTTGACTAAGCTTTGAAGTCAGCTGTTGCTGTTTTTTCTTTTCTAAAATGCAGTTGGTCACATGCTGTGTTCCTCACAAAGGAAACCAATCACAGTAGCTCCTCTCAGATGGGACTGATGTAAAAGTGGAAATACATCATCCAGGTGCACTCTGGAACAAGAGCAAGCAAGCTCTCCCTCTGTTATTCAAACAAAAAGCAGTAACACTGACAGCAGGAGAAAGACAAAATGAATTCTCAAGATGTTATTATAATTATTCATTATTCCAGGTAGCTTTTAAAGTTGGATTGTTTTTATTGGGGGGGAAATACCACATCATTCATGTATATACTGCTCCTGAAGACAGAAAGACATCTCAGTTATTTAATAGACTTGGAGAACTCCTTAGAGTTGGCTTCAATCTGATTTTAGGATATGATTTTAATACATTTACATCAGAAATTGACAACAGCTGTCCGTTTTGTTCCTGACTGTGTTTCTATGCTGAAGTTTTTCTAGATGTTTCTGTAGGCTTTATGTAGCAGAGTGGTTCTACAAGCAGGTCAGTGCATCATCAGGTGCTTCCAGAGTTACAAGGTTCTGTAAATGCATGGTGAAAACAATACAGCATGTATTGATATTATAAAATGTAATTTGTAATTTGTACTTTTGAATACTTAAGTATTTTTTTAAAGCAAGAACTCTAGTACTTTAACTCAAGTAAAATTTTAACTGAGCAACTTTCACTTGTAGTTGAGTAATATTTGACCAGGAGTATCGATACTTTAACTCAAGTACTGGGGTTGAGTACTTTGTCCATCACTGATGGTCTTTAGCTAGCTATGGGTGAAAATCATCAGTTCACAAAATAATCCTGGAGTTTCAGCAGAAAACAGCGTTGCAGCTAATTACAGTGAATGGTGACCACGGAAAAAATGTAATGGTTGATGTTATCCATGGTCATCATTCACTCTAATTAGCTGCAAGGCTGTTTTCTGCTGAAACTCCAGGATTGTTTTGTGAACCAAACCTCTATGCCCATCCTCACATGGGCATAGAGGTGAGTACATATTGAGTGGATTATTCTTGAAAAGTGGAATATCGCTTTAAAGTGTTATTGTTGATATCTTTTCTGTGTCAGCCTTCCATCTGTAACAAAGACAATATGCTGTAAAACAGTTTGATGAATCTAGACAGGATTAATCCAGTATGATTTTTATATGCTTCATGTGCTTCAACATTGTTTATTCTCAGGAAGGTGCCAAGGACCTGGATAGGTGTAAGCATCATCATGAATTTTGGCGCCAAAAAAACGCCTTACTATACTATGTCGAAAGAAAACACGATTTTTCAAACATGTTGTAAAAACGTGCCATATGATGAAATAATGTAAAGGAGGGCGTGAAAAACACTCCAGAAAGGTTTTCTTTGAAAAAAAAATCATCATGAATTTTGGCGCCAAAAAAACGCCTTACTATGCTATGTCGAAAAAAAGGTGTCTTTTCAAACATGTTGTAAAAACGTGCCATATGCTGAAATAATGTAAAGGAGGGTGTGAAAAACACTACAGAAAGGTTTTCTTTGAAAAAAAAATCAAGATGAATTTTGGCGCCAAAAAAAGGCCTTACTATACTATGTCGAAAAAATGCGATTTTTCAAACATGTTGTAAAAACGTGCCATATGATGAAATAATGTAAAGGAGGGTGTGAAAAACACTCCAGAAAGGTTTTCTGTGAAAAAAAATCATCATGAATTTTGGCGCCAAAAAAACGCCTTACTATACTATGTCGAAAAAAAATGCGATTTTTCAAACATGTTGTAAAAACGTGCCATATGATGAAATAATGTAAAGGAGGGCGTGAAAAACACTCCAGAAAGGTTTTCTGTGAAAAAAAATCATCATGAATTTTGGCGCCAAAAAAACGCCTTACTATACTATGTCGAAAAAAAATGCGATTTTTCAAACATGTTGTAAAAACGTGCCATATGATGAAATAATGTAAAGGAGGGCGTGAAAAACACTCCAGAAAGGTTTTCTGTGAAAAAAAATCATCATGAATTTTGGCGCCAAAAAAACGCCTTACTATACTATGTCGAAAAAAAATGCAATTTTTCAAACATGTTGTAAAAACGTGCCATATGATGAAATAATGTAAAGGAGGGCGTGAAAAACACTCCAGAAAGGTTTTCTGTGAAAAAAAAATCATCATGAATTTTGGCGCCAAAAAAACGCCTTACTATACTATGTCGAAAAAAAATGCAATTTTTCAAACATGTTGTAAAAACGTGCCATATGATGAAATAATGTAAAGGAGGGCGTGAAAAACACTCCAGAAAGGTTTTCTTTGAAAAAAAAATCATCATGAATTTTGGCGCCAAAAAAACGCCTTACTATACTATGTCGAAAAAAACTGCATTTTTCAAACATGTTGTAAAAACGTGCCATATGATGAAATAATGTAAAGGAGGGCGTGAAAAACACTCCAGAAAGGTTTTCTGTGAAAAAAAAATCATCATGAATTTTGGCGCCAAAAAAACGCCTTACTATACTATGTCGAAAAAAAATGCGATTTTTCAAACATGTTGTAAAAACGTGCCATATGATGGAATAATGTAAAGGAGGGCGTGAAAAACACTCCAGAAAGGTTTTCTGTGAAAAAAAATCATCATGAATTTTGGCGCCAAAAAAACGCCTTACTATACTATGTCGAAAAAAAATGCAATTTTTCAAACATGTTGTAAAAACGTGCCATATGATGAAATAATGTAAAGGAGGGCGTGAAAAACACTCCAGAAAGGTTTTCTTTGAAAAAAAAATCATCATGAATTTTGGCGCCAAAAAAACGCCTTACTATACTATGTCGAAAAAAATGCGATTTTTCAAACATGTTGTAAAAACGTGCCATATGCTGAAATAATGTAAAGGAGGGCGTGAAAAACACTCCAGAAAGGTTTTCTTTGAAAAAAAAATCATCATGAATTTTGGCGCCAAAAAAACGCCTTACTATACTATGTCGAAAAAAATGCAATTTTTCAAACATGTTGTAAAAACGTGCCATATGATGAAATAATGTAAAGGAGGGCGTGAAAAACACTCCAGAAAGGTTTTCTGTGAAAAAAAATCATCATGAATTTTGGCGCCAAAAAAACGCCTTACTATACTATGTCGAAAAAAAATGCGATTTTTCAAACATGTTGTAAAAACGTGCCATATGATGAAATAATGTAAAGGAGGGCGTGAAAAACACTCCAGAAAGGTTTTCTTTGAAAAAAAAATCATCATGAATTTTGGCGCCAAAAAAACGCCTTACTATACTATGTCGAAAAAAAATGCAATTTTTCAAACATGTTGTAAAAACGTGCCATATGATGAAATAATGTAAAGGAGGGCGTGAAAAACACTCCAGAAAGGTTTTCTTTGAAAAAAAAATCATCATGAATTTTGGCGCCAAAAAAACGCCTTACTATACTATGTCGAAAAAAACGGTGACTTTTCAAACATGTTGTAAAAACGTGCCATATGCTGAAATAATGTAAAGGAGGGCGTGAAAAACACTCCAGAAAGGTTTTCTGTGAAAAAAAAATCATCATGAATTTTGGCGCCAAAAAAACGCCTTACTATACTATGTCGAAAAAAAATGCAATTTTTCAAACATGTTGTAAAAACGTGCCATATGATGAAATAATGTAAAGGAGGGCGTGAAAAACACTCCAGAAAGGTTTTCTGTGAAAAAAAATCATCATGAATTTTGGCGCCAAAAAAACGCCTTACTATACTATGTCGAAAAAAAATGCAATTTTTCAAACATGTTGTAAAAACGTGCCATATGATGAAATAATGTAAAGGAGGGCGTGAAAAACACTCCAGAAAGGTTTTCTTTGAAAAAAAAATCATCATGAATTTTGGCGCCAAAAAAACGCCTTACTATACTATGTCGAAAAAAAACTGCATTTTTCAAACATGTTGTAAAAACGTGCCATATGATGAAATAATGTAAAGGAGGGCGTGAAAAACACTCCAGAAAGGTTTTCTTTGAAAAAAAAATCATCATGAATTTTGGCGCCAAAAAAACGCCTTACTATACTATGTCGAAAAAAACGGTGACTTTTCAAACATGTTGTAAAAACGTGCCATATGATGAAATAATGTAAAGGAGGGCGTGAAAAACACTCCAGAAAGGTTTTCTTTGAAAAAAAAATCATCATGAATTTTGGCGCCAAAAAAACGCCTTACTATACTATGTCGAAAAAAACGGTGACTTTTCAAACATGTTGTAAAAACGTGCCATATGATGAAATAATGTAAAGGAGGGCGTGAAAAACACTCCAGAAAGGTTTTCTTTGAAAAAAAAATCATCATGAATTTTGGCGCCAAAAAAACGCCTTACTATACTATGTCGAAAAAAAATGCAATTTTCAAACATGTTGTAAAAACGTGCCATATGATGAAATAATGTAAAGGAGGGCGTGAAAAACACTCCAGAAAGGTTTTCTTTGAAAAAAAAATCATCATGAATTTTGGCGCCAAAAAAACGCCTTACTATACTATGTCGAAAAAAATGCAATTTTTCAAACATGTTGTAAAAACGTGCCATATGATGAAATAATGTAAAGGAGGGCGTGAAAAACACTCCAGAAAGGTTTTCTTTGAAAAAAAAATCATCATGAATTTTGGCGCCAAAAAAACGCCTTACTATACTATGTCGAAAAAAAATGCGATTTTTCAAACATGTTGTAAAAACGTGCCATATGATGAAATAATGTAAAGGAGGGCGTGAAAAACACTCCAGAAAGGTTTTCTTTGAAAAAAAAATCATCATGAATTTTGGCGCCAAAAAAACGCCTTACTATACTATGTCGAAAAAAACGTGACTTTTCAAACATGTTGTAAAAACGTGCCATATGATGAAATAATGTAAAGGAGGGCGTGAAAAACACTCCAGAAAGGTTTTCTGTGAAAAAAAAATCATCATGAATTTTGGCGCCAAAAAAACGCCTTACTATACTATGTCGAAAAAAAATGCAATTTTTCAAACATGTTGTAAAAACGTGCCATATGATGAAATAATGTAAAGGAGGGCGTGAAAAACACTCCAGAAAGGTTTTCTTTGAAAAAAAAATCATCATGAATTTTGGCGCCAAAAAAACGCCTTACTATACTATGTCGAAAAAAAACGCGATTTTTCAAACATGTTGTAAAAACGTGCCATATGATGAAATAATGTAAAGGAGGGCGTGAAAAACACTCCAGAAAGGTTTTCTTTGAAAAAAAAATCATCATGAATTTTGGCGCCAAAAAAACGCCTTACTATACTATGTCGAAAAAAAACGCGATTTTTCAAACATGTTGTAAAAACGTGCCATATGATGAAATAATGTAAAGGAGGGCGTGAAAAACACTCCAGAAAGGTTTTCTTTGAAAAAAAAATCATCATGAATTTTGGCGCAAAAAAAACGCCTTACTATACTATGTCGAAAAAAAACTGCAATTTTTCAAACATGTTGTAAAAACGTGCCATATGATGAAATAATGTAAAGGAGGGCGTGAAAAACACTCCAGAAAGGTTTTCTTTGAAAAAAAAATCATCATGAATTTTGGCGCAAAAAAAACGCCTTACTATACTATGTCGAAAAAAAATGCGATTTTTCAAACATGTTGTAAAAACGTGCCATATGATGAAATAATGTAAAGGAGGGCGTGAAAAACACTCCAGAAAGGTTTTCTGTGAAAAAAAAATCATCATGAATTTTGGCGCCAAAAAAACGCCTTACTATACTATGTCGAAAAAAAACGTGACTTTTCAAACATGTTGTAAAAACGTGCCATATGATGAAATAATGTAAAGGAGGGCGTGAAAAACACTCCAGAAAGGTTTTCTTTGAAAAAAAAATCATCATGAATTTTGGCGCAAAAAAAACGCCTTACTATACTATGTCGAAAAAAACTGCAATTTTTCAAACATGTTGTAAAAACGTGCCATATGATGAAATAATGTAAAGGAGGGCGTGAAAAACACTCCAGAAAGGTTTTCTTTGAAAAAAAAATCATCATGAATTTTGGCGCCAAAAAAACGCCTTACTATACTATGTCGAAAAAAAACGCGATTTTTCAAACATGTTGTAAAAACGTGCCATATGATGAAATAATGTAAAGGAGGGCGTGAAAAACACTCCAGAAAGGTTTTCTGTGAAAAAAAATCATCATGAATTTTGGCGCCAAAAAAACGCCTTACTATACTATGTCGAAAAAAAATGCAATTTTTCAAACATGTTGTAAAAACGTGCCATATGATGAAATAATGTAAAGGAGGGCGTGAAAAACACTCCAGAAAGGTTTTCTTTGAAAAAAAAATCATCATGAATTTTGGCGCCAAAAAAACGCCTTACTATACTATGTCGAAAAAAACGGTGACTTTTCAAACATGTTGTAAAAACGTGCCATATGATGAAATAATGTAAAGGAGGGCGTGAAAAACACTCCAGAAAGGTTTTCTGTGAAAAAAAAATCATCATGAATTTTGGCGCCAAAAAAACGCCTTACTATACTATGTCGAAAAAAACGGTGACTTTTCAAACATGTTGTAAAAACGTGCCATATGATGAAATAATGTAAAGGAGGGCGTGAAAAACACTCCAGAAAGGTTTTCTTTGAAAAAAAAATCATCATGAATTTTGGCGCCAAAAAAACGCCTTACTATACTATGTCGAAAAAAAATGCAATTTTTCAAACATGTTGTAAAAACGTGCCATATGATGAAATAATGTAAAGGAGGGCGTGAAAAACACTCCAGAAAGGTTTTCTTTGAAAAAAAAATCATCATGAATTTTGGCGCCAAAAAAACGCCTTACTATACTATGTCGAAAAAAAACTGCAATTTTTCAAACATGTTGTAAAAACGTGCCATATGATGAAATAATGTAAAGGAGGGCGTGAAAAACACTCCAGAAAGGTTTTCTGTGAAAAAAAAATCATCATGAATTTTGGCGCCAAAAAAACGCCTTACTATACTATGTCGAAAAAAAATGCGATTTTTCAAACATGTTGTAAAAACGTGCCATATGATGAAATAATGTAAAGGAGGGCGTGAAAAACACTCCAGAAAGGTTTTCTGTGAAAAAAAAATCATCATGAATTTTGGCGCCAAAAAAACGCCTTACTATACTATGTCGAAAAAAACGGTGACTTTTCAAACATGTTGTAAAAACGTGCCATATGATGAAATAATGTAAAGGAGGGCGTGAAAAACACTCCAGAAAGGTTTTCTGTGAAAAAAAAATCATCATGAATTTTGGCGCCAAAAAAACGCCTTACTATACTATGTCGAAAAAAAACTGCAATTTTTCAAACATGTTGTAAAAACGTGCCATATGATGAAATAATGTAAAGGAGGGCGTGAAAAACACTCCAGAAAGGTTTTCTTTGAAAAAAAAATCATCATGAATTTTGGCGCCAAAAAAACGCCTTACTATACTATGTCGAAAAAAAACTGCATTTTTCAAACATGTTGTAAAAACGTGCCATATGATGAAATAATGTAAAGGAGGGCGTGAAAAACACTCCAGAAAGGTTTTCTTTGAAAAAAAAATCATCATGAATTTTGGCGCCAAAAAAACGCCTTACTATACTATGTCGAAAAAAAACGCGATTTTTCAAACATGTTGTAAAAACGTGCCATATGATGAAATAATGTAAAGGAGGGCGTGAAAAACACTCCAGAAAGGTTTTCTTTGAAAAAAAAATCATCATGAATTTTGGCGCCAAAAAAACGCCTTACTATACTATGTCGAAAAAAAACGCGATTTTTCAAACATGTTGTAAAAACGTGCCATATGATGAAATAATGTAAAGGAGGGCGTGAAAAACACTCCAGAAAGGTTTTCTTTGAAAAAAAAATCATCATGAATTTTGGCGCCAAAAAAACGCCTTACTATACTATGTCGAAAAAAAACGCGATTTTTCAAACATGTTGTAAAAACGTGCCATATGATGAAATAATGTAAAGGAGGGCGTGAAAAACACTCCAGAAAGGTTTTCTGTGAAAAAAAAATCATCATGAATTTTGGCGCCAAAAAAACGCCTTACTATACTATGTCGAAAAAAAACGGTGACTTTTCAAACATGTTGTAAAAACGTGCCATATGATGAAATAATGTAAAGGAGGGCGTGAAAAACACTCCAGAAAGGTTTTCTGTGAAAAAAAAATCATCATGAATTTTGGCGCCAAAAAAACGCCTTACTATACTATGTCGAAAAAAAACTGCAATTTTTCAAACATGTTGTAAAAACGTGCCATATGATGAAATAATGTAAAGGAGGGCGTGAAAAACACTCCAGAAAGGTTTTCTTTGAAAAAAAAATCATCATGAATTTTGGCGCCAAAAAAACGCCTTACTATACTATGTCGAAAAAAAACGCGATTTTTCAAACATGTTGTAAAAACGTGCCATATGCTGAAATAATGTAAAGGAGGGCGTGAAAAACACTCCAGAAAGGTTTTCTTTGAAAAAAAAATCATCATGAATTTTGGCGCCAAAAAAACGCCTTACTATACTATGTCGAAAAAAAACGCGATTTTTCAAACATGTTGTAAAAACGTGCCATATGATGAAATAATGTAAAGGAGGGCGTGAAAAACACTCCAGAAAGGTTTTCTGTGAAAAAAAAATCATCATGAATTTTGGCGCCAAAAAAACGCCTTACTATACTATGTCGAAAAAAAACTGCAATTTTTCAAACATGTTGTAAAAACGTGCCATATGATGAAATAATGTAAAGGAGGGCGTGAAAAACACTCCAGAAAGGTTTTCTGTGAAAAAAAATCATCATGAATTTTGGCGCCAAAAAAACGCCTTACTATACTATGTCGAAAAAAACGGTGACTTTTCAAACATGTTGTAAAAACGTGCCATATGATGAAATAATGTAAAGGAGGGCGTGAAAAACACTCCAGAAAGGTTTTCTGTGAAAAAAAAATCATCATGAATTTTGGCGCCAAAAAAACGCCTTACTATACTATGTCGAAAAAAAATGCAATTTTTCAAACATGTTGTAAAAACGTGCCATATGATGAAATAATGTAAAGGAGGGCGTGAAAAACACTCCAGAAAGGTTTTCTTTGAAAAAAAAATCATCATGAATTTTGGCGCCAAAAAAACGCCTTACTATACTATGTCGAAAAAAAATGCAATTTTTCAAACATGTTGTAAAAACGTGCCATATGATGAAATAATGTAAAGGAGGGCGTGAAAAACACTC